>JACXGI010004192.1:0-32634 GCA_016801175.1 Esox masquinongy
TATATATATATATATATATATATATATATACACACACACATTTTAACATATCCATGTACATGTATGTTGTCCTCCTTAAAATCTTAAGGAGGACAACATCTGAAGGAACATTGTAACATCTTTTTTTTTTAAGTAAGCAAAAACACTTTGTGAAATTATACTCAATGAAAAATCAGACCAAAGTTTTCTGGTGGCCGTATCTAACGCAGGGAAAAATATTATTCATGAGGCTCATGGCTTGGCAGGGCCCACTTATCGCAATATTATTCATGTGAGGGGCCCCGGGTATATATCTTTTCAGGGGTCCCAGGATTCCAGGAGACGACACTGTGTTTTATTTGATGGTGGCAAGTGCTACTGGATACAGTTACTTGATGAATACCCTAATTATATTGATTACATCTATTGTTACCAGACACATCATGGCTAATTCTGCCAGGTTGGCTTAAAAGCTATCCGCTAGCCATTTCCGGCCAAACAATGGTTTTGGCGAAAGTAAAGCATGAGTACAACATCAGTGTTTCTGATGCAGGCTTTAACACTGTTTTTCATGATGGAGGGCTAGCTAAAATAAGGTGAACACAACAGAATGAGGGAAAAATGAGAGAGATAAAGGGACAGAGGAAGATCATTAGAGAAGGAGAGCAAAAAAGCGAAAATGCGAGTGAATTAGAAAACAGTAAAGACAGAATGAGAAGAGAGAGAGAGGAACAGGGCGAGGGAGATCATGAGAAAGAGAGACAGAGAGAGAGTGAGAGAGAAAGAGGGAGAGATTGACAGGAGACAGAGAAAGAGGGAGAATGAGAGGAGACAGAGAGAAAGAGGGAGAGAATGAGAGGAGTGAGGGAGAAAAATAGAGAGAGAGAGAGAGATGGAGGGGAAGAGACAGACATGGAAACTATAGAGCACAGCCCCCAGCTCCAGATGTGTGCGTCTCTCCATGTAGTGCTTCCTGGGGGGGGGGTGAAAGGGCATGTTTAATCCCGGAGCAAGGCTGGCGTCTGGAGCCATGTGGAGACTCGCCGAGCGCCCGCAACGCAGGGTAAACACTCCACAGAGCACCACAGCGTGGCCGGGAAACTCCGGGCGGTGGCAGGAGGACTGAGCGCGGCGCCATCTGTATTTAAACCTGGCACTCCACTGCGACGCCAGCCCGACACCCCCCGAGATAACAGGGTACCCAGGGGTGTGTGTGTGTGTGGGGGGGGGGGGGTCTGGCACAGCAGAACATGGGCCTGCATTTGGCGAGCTTGTGATGAATTACCTGTCAGGGCACCGAGAGACACTCCTGGCCGGCACGTTGAACTGAGAGGGGGGACGACCCATAATGGTCCACTAATCGGTGGTTGTGTGTTAGAAAGTATCGGTGTGAACAAGGGAAGAGCGAAACAGAATGTCCTTATTTAGCACGAACATTTTGCAAACAGTTTCCCCTTGAGTGCTTCTTTGATGAATGTGAAAAATCGGTAACTGATTTTTAGGGCGAGACAAATGACAACTATTTTGTTCGCTTCAGTACAATTCTACTTTTGAGTGGAACTTGGCATTTACAAAATTGAACACCGCAGCACTTTGTGTTTCTCTCTTTATCTCTCTGTTAAGATCAATCGCACTCTCTCTTTCTCTCTCGCTATCGCTCTCTTAAACGCACGCACGCGCACACACACACACACACAGACACAAAGTAAAAACAAGCAACAAGTGGCTTTGCAGGAGACAGAGGTTGTTCAGAAGAGGTCAGGTGTAATGTGTGCAGCTGGCATGTTACCTTTGATAGCTCCCTGCTATATGAATAATCTGCTCTGTGTTTCACTGTCTGCACAGTGGGTCATGTGGTGAGCCCGGCACAGAGAAAGCACAGTCATTCATACATAACTAAACATACTCTACACACACACACACACACACACACACCTTGGGACAGGACACACTCTCCACAGAGAGGTAAGGTCCTTGTAAAGAAGTAATTTCAGTCATTCCGTTGTCAAATAAAGTAATAACTGAAATTGAACAGTTTGCAAAATCATGTATCTTTGTAGAAAAGTCTTACAAGAAATTACCATCTTGGTCCGATTACATTATCTTTCAGCACGATAATGACTCCGCAAAGACAATGAGGACCGAATTGGGAGTTGGAAGTCTGCTGATGAAACACACACACAATACTAGACTGTCCACTTCAGAGCCCGGACCGTAACAATCCTAACATACATTTCACAAAGAAAATGTTTTCTGTCAAGGGCTTAAGCAGGGCCTCTTATCCAGACTGACAGTAATGAGCGTAGGTACACCATGGGAACCAAACCCAAGAAACAGGACAAGGCACTACCAACCGAGTTAAACTGGGCCGTTACGGGATGGCGTCCAGGGAGAATACTAAGAATGTGGCCTGCTGGGCTGGACCATATACGCTGCATCTATCAGACTTTCTCACTGTGACTAACAGGCTTCAGGGCGTTGGCATGACTCTCTGATTATTACAATAATAAATCACCCTCCTGATGTCATGTCTGCCACAGCTCCCCCCATCCCCTCCGATACCGCTCTCCCTCTCCGCACAGGATGCTGCTGGGAACGACTGGTCTGATAAGGACAATGTGTCCCCGAGCCAAACGAGTCCTGCCATGTCATTCACCATCTGTGCCTCTCTGGACCTTCGCCATCACTCCATCCTTCCTTTGATCTCACCCCATCTCTAGACCCAAGGACGAGCCCCCTAACAGGACATGATACAATATGATCCCACCCCATCTCTAGACTCAAGGAGTGGCCCCCTGACGAGGCAGGATGCAACGTGCCTGCCCCCCCATCTCTAGACCCAAAGACGAGCCCCCTGACAGGACAAGATACAATATGGTCCCCCCATCTCCAGACCCAAGGACGAGCCTCCTGACGGGACATGATACAATATGTTCCCGCACCGGCCAGCCTTTCACTCCCTATGGTCCTCATCACCACCCCCCGTCACCTCCTCCACCTCCCGCTGCCCTGTCCCTTCTCTCCCCCTGCTCTCTCCCCTCTTCTACCACCCCCCATCCCCCTTTCAGCACTGTGTTGGCATCCACCCAGGGTCCTACCATTTCCTCCACAGTGATATGATCAGAAGCAAAAAGAGCTGAGAACATTCTTTTCCCATGATTCTTCAGTGGCACCGGGGGCTCTCTCCTCTCTCTGGACTAACTGGCCCGCCGGTTGTTTGGCATTGCCGGGGCCGACGGGACGTCTGGAGTGCATAACTTAGGCGGATTAGACTCTAGCCTCCGTGTATGCCGAAACACTTAACTGATCACAGCTCGGTTTATTCCGACGGTGTCTTGTTCGCATGATAAAGATTTGGACCCCTAAAAACAAAAAATTGCACGGTCACAGAGAAGGTAAGAAGCTTCCCTGTCTCAAAGAATGCCTGTGCTGTTTGTGTATCTCCGCACATAGGATGTCCGACTCGTTGTGCAATGAAGGCCACAGCAGTGTACAGTACAGGCAGTGTAGTGTGTCATAGCTCCTCAGCCTCCTCTCATTCTCTCTCCCTGGTGGCCGTCTGACAGTTTTGTCTTACTCAGGGAGATGTGAGTGTGAGCGAAATTACTATCTAGCGCAGTTCCCATGACAACAAGATACTGTTAGCATGACAACAAGATACTGTTAGTGTCAGCCGGAATCAAAATCAAGCCGTCAACCGGGAGGGTGATCTAAAAGGTCTTTCTACACCCCTTCTGTTACACCAGGAAACTCGGTCTCGCTTTCTCTATCTCTCTCCACTCCTTCTGTTACACCCAGAGGAGGCTTTCTATCTCTTTCTCCTCCTCCTCTGTCATACCCAGAGGAGACTATCTTGTTTCTCCCACTCCTCTCCCTCATCCCCTCTGCTGCTGACAAAACCTGTTTACGGAGAGGTGCTTTCTGCATCACCAACCTGTCCCCACTTACCGCCTCCTTCCCTCCTGCCAACCTTCTCCCATCCCTCCTCACCGCAGTAGCTCTGACATGAGACTGGAACATAGTACACCCATCCCTCCCCACAGAGCGTGGTCACATGACACGTTCCAGGAAGTGTGACAGAGGAGGGGTGAAAGGCCACAGAGGTGGGAATGGAAGGCACAGCTCTGGGTTAGACATGGACAGGTCCGCAAAGAGAGAGAGCGAGACAGGGCGGAGGGGTTAGTGTGGCACGGGCCCAAAACGTCAGCCTCGGTGACAGTGTGGACAGAAGAGATGCCAGGCCATGCCAGCCGCGGTGACTAGCAGAAACCTGGGCCCCATTCAGAGTGCCCAGCGTGGGGCTGCAGGAGGTTCGGGCTGGGGGGTCCAGGGGGCCTGAGAGGAGGAATGGAGATGAGCTGACATCCTGGGCTCTGGTCCAGATCTTCTTCATTCAGTTCAGACCTCAGAGGAATACAGGGAGATTCTAACCATATCATCAGATATATGGATACTGTATTACTTATGGGATATTAGAACACCAAAAATAATAGGCTTCCTTAAGGGTTCTTTGGGAGGGCTGATGTGTAATTATTTACTAGTTATACCATTTAATATACACTCCCCAGAAGAGTTCCATCAGGGTTATATGGCTCTCATCATGGGGGACTTTAGCCACAGATATAACCTGTAGCATTGGATTCTCTTGTGCGCATGCTATCATGACTCTTTTCACCGAACCGTGTGTGTTTAGGTGTGAGTGTGTGGTTGTCAGTGTGGATGGGAGGGAATGTGTGGTAGTGTGCGTGGTGTCTGTGTTCAGCAGAGTCAGAGTGTGAATTAGTATGCGTGTGGGCAACAGGGCACTCTGGTTCAGCCAGTTAGGACAGATCGTTTGTTTTACACAGTTATAGCTTGGGGGGGGGGTTGTTTTTGCCGGACCACGTAAGCAAAGCCGGCTAAGAAGAGCGAATGTCTCTTACTGACTGACTGAGTGACTGACTACCTCTTGTTAAATAGCGTAGTGGTTAGAGAAGCGGACTTGTGAACTATATATAGGTCCCGAGTTCGTATCTCCTCACAGGCGAAGCAAAGTACGCATTGTGAATTATTTTGCTGGCTGAAACTGTATACGGTTATATTGCGACTGTTTCTGGCATGGAATAGTTCATCTTCAGTCTCGCTAGCAATTGCTTAATTCTTATGATTATTCCTAGGAAGTTAGTAGATACTAGTAAGCCTATTACTGGCTAATAAGCTGTTAAAACGGCCAGTGGCAAAAGCAATACAGTTCATAGTCGCTATGTGCAGTAGTTGCTTCAGATACTGATATAGCCTAAATTGACTAATTTGCCTTGATTCTTGGTTAGCCAATTGCTTGAATACTGACTTATAAATTACTCTGTTTTTTATGTTCACCACTAGGAGATAGATGTACCAGGATAAGTGTGAAGAACCGGTGCCCACTAACTGTTGATCATCCTGTAGCTGGTCTATACACAGAGGTGGAGGTAAACTTAATAAGAAACGTTAGTCAGTTTAACACAATCCTCAATGGAGTCTAGCGACTGCTGAAACGTGTAATGCTGTGGCATAGTGGTTAAAGATAGTGCCTCTCATGTGGAAGACCTAAGTTTAAATCTATTGAGAGCAACAACATTAATTATTTCTGGTAGATTCCACGATTCTCTCGTCTTTTCACTTGATGAAAAAGTTAGTTATCGTCACCTTTCTTGATAGTTATTGTATAAATGTCATTCACGAATGAAAGAAAAAAGTACGTTGTTTTGCCATGAAAGAAAAAAGAGTGTTCTTATGCCATGAAATAAATAGTTTTGGCAGACTCGCTAGCAATTGCTCAATTCTAAGTGGTTAACGACACAGCCTTTCACGTGGGCGACCCGGGTTCGAAACTCGAGGTAGCAACATTTTCTATTGCAGGCCGGCGGAACTAGGCTTGCCTGGTTTCTTGTTTTTTCAGCCTCTCCGTCCGGTTTGTGGCGCTCCTGAACCGACCCTGTCCGCAGGCTGTATTTGGCCATCACGGTGTCTCGAACTGGCCTTGTGCCCTCTGAAGTACAATCGCAGCGGGTGGAGTTGCCATACCTGGCAATTCTAATAGTCTGCTGTATGTGAGGGACCTCTGTGGCATGCCAACGTTCCGGAGCTTTCTTCTCTGCAGTTGTGTCAACTGAGAACAGCTGACTAGAACAATTGTTCTCAATTCTTTCCTCAGGGAGCCCAGGTGTTCCCGGGCCAGCATACCTGACTACACTTGTCAACTAACAAAATAATAACTATGGAATTTAGCATTATATAAGATCACCTACCGGAACAGAAGAAAAATCTCTCTGTATTTCTTTTAAAGAAAAGCATCTTACCTCTGTAAAGAACCTGTCTTAATCACAGGAGTTATTTAAAAAAAAATATAGATCTTGTTTGTATTCTGATCTTTTTTTGTATGTTTTATGTTACATTTTGAGATTGAGATAAGTTCTTCCTATAGCAATTCCCCAAACACTGAAACCACAAATACTTCTACCTGGAACCAAAATTTTATCCCAGGAACAAGAATGTTTCTCAGTTTTTAGGTTGTTTCATATGTTTATTAAAACATATGAGGTACTTCATTTTTTTATTATTTTTTTATATTCTTTTCATTATTCCAACACTCAAAAAACAAATTTGGCCCATAAGGTTATCCACAATGGTTACAGATAAATAAACCTTATTTGGCATTACATACTGTAAAACCATGTGTAGTGCACTAGCAAAGTAGTGCACTCGATATATGAAATGGGTGTCAAGGTGTCTAGGACCCAGGCTGTGGGATTTTTCCTCTAGGCATCAGAAGCAGCTATCAACCAAACTCCTGTTCTTCCTGTTGTTGTTACTGTGTGTTGTCTGATTCTAGATCAAAATCAACCTGGACACTTGTGGCCTGAAAATGAACACTTCCTCCGTCTTCTACAGGGTTTACATCAAACACATTAGCTTGCTTCCTGAAGTGGGAGAGTGATCAGTCACTTACTGTGTTTTCAGCCCTGACACCAAGCATGCTGAGAAGACATTTGCGCAAAGCCCGTGCTCCTCTGTGGGTCTGATAGATGGTCCCAACCACCGGCTGGTCCCAGGAGGGACTATTTGTTATCATTCTGTCAAACACTCACCTTATTAGGAGATTCATGAATTATGGTTCCAAAGTAGCAATGGGTGGGGAGGTCCAAATCAAACTCTCTGGCTCCACTCTGGACTGCGATTCAGGCCAATTAGCAGTGTGTTAGATTCCCACGCCAGCCAGCAGCCAGCACTGGGACTGTTTTTAATTGAGGGAATGGGAGCTGTAGAGATGGTATTCAGGGAAGGAAGCCAGAGAGAAATTCACGGAGAGAGTTATAGAAAGGCAATAAAACAATGTGCCCCGTGAGCTCGGTCCGATGCCAAGGTCTTTCATTGGTCCAGACTCGCTTCTGTGGTGTTGTTGCGTGGTCTGAATCAGGATGTCTTTGGACGTAGAAATCAAGGCCCGTCTCGATGCGACCAAATACGAACCAAACAGGTTTCCTGAAGTTAAATCGAATACTCTAATGCATTCAGTGTATTCAACTAAGTATGTTTATTATTATCCATATATAATTATAATTAATTTTCATTTACCAGATGCTGCTATCTATCGCCGTACTGGACGGCGGTATAATCAATTACTAAATTAAGATACAATTTGTACGTCTAGAAATTACGTCTTTTCGACCTCAAAATCCACAGAAAATATTTTTTTAAAATCTGGGAAATATACATATTTTCTCACTGTTTCCCCCCTTCAACGTACGTTTCTTAACAATAATGAACGCTTAGACTGCAGAGTTTTGTTTGACAGTTGACATAGCAACAGGGATTAAAACATATGCCTGTCTGCACGGAATGCCACCCGTTGACGGATGAGATGAGAGACTGCTAAACTAGCAGAATGGCTGTGCGTTAATAACGCCACGTCAACACATTTGCCATGTAATTTCCTTCAGCAACCTGGGTATTAATGTTTCAAAAAGAAAGCGATGGCGAAGCTTTCAGTGTGAGGAGACAGGAGGCTGTGCTGCTCCACTGTCACCCTGACTGTTTGCTACTGTATTGGGTTATAAACAGGTCATATTTGGCTGTGGAAGTGGAATAAGAGAGGGATACGGTATATAGACGGACCATCTCACCTACAAATACGTCTGAATACAGACCAGTTTCACACTGCGAGCCTCACATTTTGTGGAAATCACACATTGCACAACTTTTCGGAATAACCTTGAATGCATAAAACGTTATCGTATCCGGTCTGAGGAAAACAGTGTCTGCAACAACAGGACGATCCCATTAAGATACGACTTCTGGGCCCATCTCTGTCTTTCACCGACCTCAGAAGTAGGACACGGAGTAAACTGTAGCCTCGTATTAATTATTCACCAGAAGTGTCACGGATGCAAGTCGCTGGATCTACGTGACAAGCGGAGGGACAGGGTTCCTTGGTGTGGGGGTGGAGGGGGGGGGGCATCTGATGTTGTTTGGAGTTGCTCGGAGAGGAGAGCTGTGGCCAGCATCTCTAAGTGGGACACACAGGAGTTTGGCTGCGGCAGGATATCATAACAGGCGATAATATTTTATAGGGGGAAGGTGGGCATATGGAGACAGTCACTCCGCAGCCCAAAGACGGGAAGCACGGCACTTATGTCAAGCCAGCAGAGGAGAAAACTCTTAATGGGGTACAAAGCGTAATTGGTCGGCGGCTTATGTAGGCTCGTAAAAACCGCCATAAAAGTAATAACGGCTCGGGGTGACGACAAATGAAAAAAAAGAAACCAGATCAATACAAGGTGTCCGGTGGACACGGCCGGGCTGAGCCAGAACACTCCAGTGCCAAACCACGGGCATAACACCGTGATTAAGAGACCGATCAATCTGGACTTTAGATTGAATTAGATAAAGGGGAGATCACAGATTAATCATTGGGATTTTATGTCTAAAGGGACGAGATAAATGCAGATCGGGTATAAACAATGCCTTGTTCCATATAGAGTAGAAACGACTAACGGGTACCACGGATAAAGTAGGAACAGGCGTGGTAAAGCTGTTCACAGCCCACTGAAGCTATTTGTATTTTTCAGCTAAACTGCCTGGCCTGGATTGTTTGTTTGAACGCTTGTCTAGAAAGCGTTGTACGTTCCCAGTACTCAGAATAGGAGCCTGCAGAGAGATACAAGCACTTTATTTGTGACAGGGAGGGTATGTCAGTGAAGTCTGCTGAAACTATTTGAGGACTCAGAGTGGACCCATCACAACGTCCTAATTAACTCTCTGAGACAATCAAAAAATGTGGAAGTAGACAGAAAGGTGCAGCGGGTTGGTTAATTGGTGAGATTATAACGTTCGCTCATTAACAGTTGCGAGAAACCTGAGAGGAGGAACGCAGCTGGAAATTTACAGCAGTATGTTGAAATATAGAGTGTTATTTTGAAATATAGGGCATTATGTTGCAATTTGAAGTCAGGAGGATATTGGCGTACTACTTTCAAAAGTTAGAACTTAACTGCTGCTGAATGTGGGATGTATCATTTCCATTTCATCATCGTGATAATTACCCTGACCATCATTACACCCTCATTTTTTTCATTAGTTCATTTTTAACCATTCAAACCATTGTTTGAACCACTATTCCGTCAAAGAAATCATAATGTTTCGGATGCAGGGGAATTCGTCTTACAGCAGGACACAGCTATAATTCTCTGACAATAACCTCTGATCAAACTGTGCAGAATTTGAAATACAAAACGACTCGATCTCGGTTTCCCAGAATACCCTGGAAGCAACAGGGACTCAATAGGAAACACTGAGCTCCGCATACTATACAAATAAATTAAGTTAAATTAAAAACATTCAATTCCAGTGTCACCAATTGGATTCAGATGAGGTCTTAAACAATGTACCAACTTAATATTAATAATGACAGGTCCCCTACCTTGTTTGACAATTACCATCCGGACAGGCTTTACCACTTTGTCCAACGTTTCCCCTTTCTAGAGCCATTTGCATGTGTAATGAGCTATTGAAATCAGGGGTCATTATTTATTAATGCAGTCATTTATATTTATGACAGATGGTTCTCTCATAGCGTGCACCCCTGTCACACTGCTCCAGATCAGCTCTGACATTTGGGACCGCGTGTGTGTGTGTGACGGTCAGGGTATGGGAAGCTCACTCTCACTGGCTCACAAGTGGGGTCTTGGAACAGGTACTGTCAGATAGCAGGGTAGCTTCTCACGGGTGTAGTAGAGTAGCTTCTCATGGGGGTATTAGAGTAGAGCCAGAGAGAGAGAGAGAGACTGTAACAGGAGAGAAAAAGAGATTACATACAGAGATATTTATTTTTACATAGAGATATATATTGTTATGTTTGTTTCTTGTCAGCAAAAAAACCCCAAGCTATTGATGCACCAAAAACTTCACACTAATTATGCAGAAAGAGACAGAATCAAGACAGCTTTAGTACTAGGCCCTGGTGAGCTCTTTCTGAATCCCAGAGATATACTGCAGCTCCCAGAAGCCAGATGTATTCACACACTGATAACGTAGCATAGTTGATCATGTTATAGGTAGAGTGTAGAGGAAGCCCCAGCCCACTGAGTAGAAGAGGAGGAATATACTGCACCAATGCACTGATGCAGCGGTAGACAGGCCATCTGGCATATGGGGAAACTTCCTGATAGGCAAATTACATTATTTTACCGGTGGGCAAGTCTAACATAGTTCTTTCTTCCCACTCAAATGTTGCTGAGGATAAATGAATTGGCCTATGTAGGGAAAACATGGACTGATGTGTTTGAAATGCCAGGACCAACATAGGGTTGATGTTTGCCTTGCAAGGATGCCAGTAGACAGCAGAATCTCCTCTCCAAACAGTGACGCCAGAGTGAATCAGCTAAAGCATATATGAAGCACAACTTGCAGTTCAAAATTCATTACACTACATTGTGGGTATTAAAGACGTCAGCAACTCGTTAAGATAACGTTTAAGAGCTCATTAGGGACGTGGAACCATATTCAAATCATCTCACCCTGGATGTGAGGTCACACAGCTGACAACTATGATTATTGTAGAAGTTCTATAAAGGGGGAGTTCAAGTGGTATTTTTTCAATCTCCCATACTTGTAGAGTTGTAGAGTCAAGCACAAATATATGTCATTCAGAATTGGATTCTGGTGTACTATGAGTTAGCTCTGGAGAATCTTTGATTGTTTTCTGAAATAGGAACAAACCACACTGCCATAGCAAAAACACACACATCTTAAAGCAAAGCTGCGGATCACTGCGAATCTGCCGCTATTGAACATAGAGCCAAGATTGAACATAGTCTACATATGCATAGTTTTTAAACCTCATACTCTAACATTGTTAGATTTAATTATTAATATTATAATTATTATGACTATTAGTTACTATGATCATATGTGGTTGTTACCGATTGTTGTGAAAATACATAATTTGATGCAAGTCATGTTAATTAGAATGAAACGCTCATGGACATAGGCTGTAGAAATAGCTAGTCTAACATAAATTGCAGTAGCTGAAGTGTTTATTTAGTGATAAAATGAATTTGTATTGACACAAAAAATATAGAAAAATAAGTTAAAACATGTCAAAATCCAATTTGAATCCTATAGTGTCAAATGCATTGATAAGCAACATGAAAATGGGGCCTGCTTTGCTAGCGGTGTATGAGAAATGTCCTCTGTCTACTGCCATGTTCTGAGCATCCCCTTTGTGCAGCTTTCTGCCAACATAAAAAAGGTCAAGTGATGACCAGAGAAAAAAAGATATATCAATGTCTCCATAATGAACAAAGTTGGCAAATAAAATAAGAAATGTTTTTGGGGATCAGCTAAAATCCCAGAAAGACTGAAAATAATAAATATTTGTAAAAACATGTCCCCTTGAAAACAGCATCATGTCAAAACAATCAGACAAGGAGAGGCAGAGAGCAGGCAGTTCAGAGAATCTGTTGGTGAGGATGAGTTGGCTGTGTGGTAGTCTCCAGTCACAAAGGATCATAGAAATGGAAAGAGCTCTCTTCCGTGTATTGGTAACATTGTAATGTCTGTTTCAGCACGGACAGCGTCATTAAGGCCATCGCCATGAAGAACTAAAAAAGAAAAACATTGTTTAGTTCGAAGATATTGAAAAAGCTATATAGAGTATATATACAACCCCATTTCCAAAAAAGTTGGGATACTGTGTAAAATGTTTGGATGCTGTGTAAAATGTTGGGATGCTGTGTAAAATGTTGGGATGCTGTGTAAAATGTTGGGATGCTGTGCACAGAATGCCAATACGCGCAAATCATTAAAACCCTATATTCAATTGAAAATACTACAAAGACAACATGTCAAATGTTGAGACTGAGAAATTGTTTCTTGAAAAAAATATATGCCCACGTTGAATTTGATGCCAGCAACACATTTGAAAAAAGCTGAGACTGGGGCAACAAAAGACTGCAAATGTTGTGTACTGCAATTTCCTGTTTATTAAACACAGCTTATACATGGATTTTGAAAACATTTTCAACCAAAGCGGTTAACACATGGGTGCGGCTAATACACAAGTTTACATTTTTAAAAACCATTTCCAACGGCAAACTTTTTCACAGGTGACTGCTTGACGACGTTGAGGTCTCAGATACTCATGTAAGAAATTTGATACAATTGGCGTTAACCTCAAAACCTTAACCTCAATAACCTACAGTAACATGTATGCCTAAACTGAACCTAGCCCAAATGCCCAACCCTAATTCCTAACCTAAACGGTAACGCCTGACCCTAAATTCTAATTCTAATCGTAAAGCAATTTTAACTTTTGCCCTAAACCTAACATCTAACTTGCCGTTTTCAAGAAAAAAATGGCCCCTTTTGTCAATTGTTTCTGACATTTTTGTCCCGATATTATATTGTAATCTAACTCACGGTTTTTAACAAACTGTTGTCTGTATGTACAGCGAGGCCTGTTCTAAACAGCTGATCCTCTTCCTCTTCATTTTCTTTGTTTGGTGAAAGATAGACTCTACCAGAGACTGTACAGGAACCTTAAAGACAACTGATAATTTTTTTATTCTGGCTGCGCCACTCTATTCTGCTTATTGCCACCGACCCTCAGAGCCCCGGGGCTAGACATCTGTTACCTTCTCATAATGACCAACCAGAAATGTCGTTGCTCACACAGGAGGGAACTGACAAAGAACTCAGTGATGACCAAAATGAAAACAGGTGGGGTGTAAAATGGGTTCTGAAAGGCATCCACAGACAGGGATATCCACTGAAAGTGAATTTGCAACTGGCAAAATGTACCCTGAAATACATTCACCATGGATGTCTACATTCACCACTAAATTTGCCTCAGGAAAAGGGCTAACTAAAATAAAACCAGACAACACAAGAATAACAGACCTATTACATGGAAGCCATAATCAGGGACTTCGATCTGCCATTGAGGGAATAGTTCATTTAAAATCAGTGGAAGCTGCTACTCTGCCCATGTTGCGGTGCTCATGGGTTGGTTTTTGCGACGGCTGACGCATGTGTTTTTTTTCTATCTTGGAAAAGTGTTCGGCTTGTAAAGTCTCAAAGCCAGGGAAAAACAACAGCGACAATTATACAATGGATTATTTAGCTATTTGAATTTTATTGGAAATAATTGGAAATAAAAATTTAATTGGCCTTAACCGCATTCTGTATGCATAAGCAATGTAACTATCTGTTTATATATCTTTGGGAAGTTTGATTTGAAGTGTGTCTCCTGAAATAGAGGTATGTAACACAAATCTGTTTAAAAAAAAATATCTGAATTTTTTTTTTTCTGACATTGCTGCCATATGCAGTCTTACCAATTTATACAACACAACATATAAGTGCAAAAAAACATTGCACAGCCACCGAATATGGTTACAATTTTTCACAGCTTATATTGTTATTTAAAGAGTGTTTGAATTTGTCTCACTGAATACAGTACATTAGCTTTCCATATTGGCAGGTTGTCAGCTTTGTAGAGTTGGCACCTGCATTTTAACCATATAAATTAATAAATAACAATTAATGGGTTTAAATTAACAATATAACCACTAGAAATATCCTTAAATGGCAGATTTCACAATTACATAAACATTAACAAGGTAAACCTACTCTAAGTGTGACCTATGTATTAGGCAGTGTGATAATTTGTATCCTGGTCAACCCCTTAAAGGAGAGTATGTTTGGTGTTGAAGTTCAGTAGATTGACACATGCCCGGTACTCCAGCAAGTGTCAAGCTGCATGGCCTTGTAAGTTTTGTAAATGCTTCATTCCAATTTTGCTTTGAATTCCCTCATTTTCAGATTCAGCCAAAACAAAACACACAACGCAAAACATTTACTTTAAAGAAGCTGAATTCATTTTAAAGAAGAAGAACTGCTGCCACAAATAGCCAGTGTCCAGAAAGATATGAATGAGACACAGCTTAATTAACCAGCAATTTGTAAAGAAACCAACCTACCTACTGTAAATGACCTGGCGGTTCAGTCCTTCAAACCACTCCACCTACTGTAAATGACCTAGCGGTTCAGTCCTTCAAACCAACCTACAGTACCTACTGTAAATGACCTGGCGGTTCAGTCCTTCAAACCAACCTACAGTACCTACTGTAAATGACCTGGCGGTTCAGTCCTTCAAACCAACCAAATATTTACATTTCCAAATGGATCAAAGTGGACTTCCTGTGTTGTAGAGAGTTTTCAACTTCAATTTCTGGTTCATTTACGAGCACTAAGTGGCCTAGTGTGCATCACAAAGACACCCAATCAGCCAATGAGATCACAGCAACAGATGGCGGCTTGCATGGAAGATATATTTATAATGTGTGTGAGAGGAAACTCACACAGAACGTGTAAAAAACATAGCCCACGGAAAAAAGAGACATAGTGTGAAGAGCTCAATAAGAAAAGGAAGCTGTAGCCTGTCAAAATGTCATTGAAGAAAATAGAATATTATGTATTTGCGGGGAAAATAAGTTTCAGGTACTAAAATAAACCTTCTCAGAGGAAAAGTGGCGTCGATTCAGTGTGACCTTAGAGAAAGCCAAGCAGACACTGTGCCATCTGCTTGCTGCTTTGACAGTGATATGAGACGATAGTTTCAAAGGAAAGCAGACAGGACGATGACATCTAAATGAAACACAGTGCGACACAGCCTACTCAGATATGAAAAGTTCTGATATGAAGCGTGCACATGTGTCTGTGTGTGTGCAGAACAAGGTGTGGCTGGTGTGTGCGTTGTGCTGGTCTGTGGGAACAACAAAGGAAGGAAAGAGTAAAGGAAAAGTCAAGGGAAAGCCGTGTTTCAGATAGACAGACAGTTATCCTCATGAAGCCCTGTTTCAGATAGACAGACAGTTATCCTCATGAAGCCCTGTTTCAGATAGACAGAGAGTTATCCTCATGAAGCCCTGTTTCAGATAGACAGAGAGTTATCCTCAAGATACCCTGTTTCAGATAGACAATACTTCTTATGAAGCCGTTTCAGGTAGATAGACAGTTATCCTCATGGTGACACAGCTTTCAATCTCCTATTTTTCATCTTCAATCAAAGCACACGTCACACAATGTGCAGCCATGCTCACCAAGAGTGGCTTGGTGGAGCAAAAACGTGCCTCGCTTAAAGGCACATTAAGAGATTTTTTTCCACCTTGTGAACTCAGAGATTTCTGCCTTTTTTAAATACTCAATTTGGTAATGACATTTGGCGGAGGATATAAGAGAGGGTGTTTTTTTTTGTTAAAAGTGTGTTATGCCAGATTTGAACCCACTGTGCAGCAGGGTATACAACAGAAGGAGTTGATCAGACTGTGGGACCACCCCAGGCCATGAGCTCAGGGATTTGAAGACATTAGAGCCTGGTTATTGGCCCAAAATGTACCTAGTCTCTTCTAGATGAGAGTAACAAGAGACATCAACAGGAAAATGAGGAACAGTCAACGATAAGAAATGAAGGTAAATTCCTTTTCTTTGCACCATGTCTGTGTCAGTAATGGACATTTGTTCCCTAAATACTGCTTCATCTTTGACCAGAGCTCCATGGTTCCTGGTCAAAAGTAGTGTACTATTTAGGATGAAGAGTGTGGTGATTAACGAGCGGATTTGTTTGCTCTGCACTTGACCTAGTTAATGAGACTCTTGTTTTGCGGTTTCCTTCACCGTAACCGACTGCCAGGGTTTTCAGCAAGTGCCAAAAAAATCTCTACCAAATGGAAATGCCTTATTAATTCCAATTATCCTGATCATTGAACACTCGAATGAAAAATGAAGACGTTTTAACTTTACTAATTGGCCCCAGGAGTGTGTGTGCATGTGTACGTGTGTGTGTGTGTGTGTGTGTGTGTGAGAGAGAGAGAGAAGGAAGATAAATATGCTTTTTGTAACAACAGTTTCTGCTGAGAATACAAGAGAATTCCTCATAAGTTGTTTTTCTTGCAGCCAATTTCACCCCCACCACACTCCTACTGTCTCAACCCCTCCCTTTCGCTCCCCTCCATCCCTCTTTCCCTCCCTCTTACCTCACCTTGTCCCTGTCCTTCTTTAAACCGTGATTGAAAGGACTGCTTGTTCTGTGCATATCTGACAGACATCTGGTGGAAACGGAGGGCAAATACAATACAGGCTGAAGACCAGTGAAACTACAGCCCCTCTGGCCTCAGGAGTGCTCTACTCTGCACTGTGCAGTAAAAATGAGATTGCATTACAGAACCATAAAAACGGCTTCATGCAGAGAAAGCCCTAATCTCGGACTGATATAATTAGGGGTAATATGTAAGAACACGTATCCGTTTTCCTCCCACTCTTGCTCTTTTTCAAACTATACCCCTACATACAAACTATACCCCTCTATACAAACTATTCCTCTCTTAACATTTTTTGTTCCCTGTGTTTCTTCCTATATCTCTCTGTCTGTGCTTCTGAGGGTCAACAACATACAGACACTGAACATAAAACATTCAGGCCAAGACGCGAGAAGATGAGGGGAGTTTAAGTACCTTACAGTGCAGCTATTTAGTTTAACGTTGGGAGGGGTTTTCACACGGTGACCATGGTCTCATCACTGTCTATGGTACGAATGGCCGTCCGCTGAGGGCCACAGCGTAGGGTAACATATGTACTGTATATATTTAACTGTCGTCATGATTGACCTGTCCTCCACCACCCCGTCTGTCAGAGGGTATTTGTTGGGGACAATGATCCTGACCACACGCTTTCCCCGGGCTGAGGCAGGACCTTGGCGGGGCCGGTGGCCAGCACCCTCTCAGCGGACCTACCGTAACTCTTTACCCCTCCAGCGGGATGACGTAGAGCCCAAACCAGGAAGCGATGGACGGTGGTAAGGTTCGATTCACGATTAACACAGAAACTGGGATGATAGGGGCATGAGGTAGATCTGCTGGAGGGCTGTGTTTGTGATCAATGGGATGCTGTCCTACTGTTTCTAGGATGAGTTAGCTGAACTAACAGCTGTATCTTCAGTTAAGGGTTCCACCTGCTCTATTAGGTTCTTCAAATAGATATTTTTCTTTGACAGCATTAACATACTATTGCAGTGATGATGGAAACTCATAATTATCATAGTATGCTGGCTTGCAAAACTATTGGTAATGTAACTTGGAATCCAGCCAGAGTTAGAATATCCAACAAGTGGAATTGTTAATAATCTACAACCTGTATTCGGAAGAAGTGAAAAGATATGTAGCATGATTAATCTAACGCAATAATTTAAACTAGAAAAACCATCCCATTACCGTGTGCAATAAATCCAACCGTTAAATGATTGGCAGAGCTGTGTTCGATACCACCTAAAGAGAGACGAAGTCAAGACCAAGACTGAAGAAAATCCAGTCAGGGTCAAGACCAAGACCAAAGGGAGGCGAGACCGTGACGAGACCGAGACCAGAACAGCGGGGAAAGGGTAGAGTCTGAGTCAAGACCGAGACCAGAACAGCGGGGAAAGGGTAGAGTCTGAGTCAAGACCGAGACCAGAACAGCGGGGAAAGGGTAGAGTCTGAGTCAAGACCGAGACCAGAACAGCGGGGAAAGGGTAGAGTCTGAGTCAAGACCGAGACCAGAACAGCGGGGAAAGGGTAGCGTCTGAGTCAAGACTGAGCCAAGACTGAGACCAGAACAACACGAATTCAAGTCGAGATAGTGATTACAGATGTATCAGATCATCACCCTAATATGACCTCAAATTGTACTGTGTTTTTGTATTTATATTACAGAACTATGGTATATTTCCCATGAATACTGAACTGGCTGAAGAGTCTAATTGAGCCTTACATCAAATTTAAAATTGGACAACTTTTGTTGCAATAAACCTATTCAGCTTTTTTTATTGGTAATTTGACCAGTCACATCAGCAATAAATAATGGAAGATAAATGATTTCACTGACATGATCCTGAGCATGCAGAGAAGATGTGTGTGCACCTGTGCGACGATGAGCGTATGTTTTCTCTCCAAAAGTAGACAGTCATTGGCTGGAGAACCCAGAGCAGGCAGAAATTGGCTGTGGGGTGGCTGTGGAAGAAATAAAACGCCTGTTACCAAGGGTGAACTAGTCAGTCAAACATTGGGGGGGTCAGACTCAGAGACAGGTGTGCAACTTCCTGTGATTGTACGTGCACAGTTTTTTAGGGACAAGTAGTAAAGACGTCACTTAATGAGTAAAACTGATTAAAAAACAAACAAACATTCGATCCAATCTATAATGACTCCAGTATCGGCATAGGTAGTCACTGTTGGTTCAAACTGTTCCACAAAGGAAAATGTGGGTCCAGGCTACATAATAAAGACAGATGTAGACCTATACAGTAATTAATATTTCCCAAATGCTGCATTTTAATTGAAACGTCTGATGAATGGGAAGAAAAGTTGCATGAAAATTATTGATAAATCCAGTGTATCAAATGAATAATGTCCATTAACATTCAAGAAGCGTTATGAAATGCAATTTACACAATAATATCAACATGAACATTAACCAGTGCATACTTTGTAACACACCACCCGAAACATTTGTATGAGAATGATACAAACACATTCTCTGTACTACCTGAAATTCAAAACAGTTAACATTATCAAAACCTCTATTTTTACCATCTAATATCTATGTTTAGCCTACTTCACATTCAAGTTTTCTGAATGATACAAACATATGCTATTAGCTTTATCTCAACTATGTTTTTGTGTGATTTTCTGTTGTGTAGAATAAAGTCATGTGCATAACTAAGTCATATGGAGAACAACAGACTGCAGGCTGTTAAGTCTTCACAATAGACAAACTGCAACACAATGGACCATAACACATTAAAAACTAAACAGGTCCAAAAAGCTATTCTGTAGTATCCTTTTAACACTCACCCCAGCATCCACCCTAGTGTCCCTCACAACTCTGACTCCGGTTCAGACTCACTGAATGAGAGAAATAATACAATCAGACATACATAGTGGGCATTCCCTTAAAATAGAAGTTCAGATCTATTACTGCCTGGGTGGTCTCCTTTGTTACAGTAAATTATGAATTAACTATTACTCTGTTAATAATGCTGATATTTCCAGGAACGCACTTATCTTCTTGCAAAAATTCTGATATCAGCTGCTGTCCTTGTCTTGTTCATGATCGGTCGTTTACTGCAGCAAAATAAAATGAGCAGGCTACTGTGTTCCAAACGAATTAAAGGGACAAAAGTTATGATGGAAAACAGCAAATGTCAGAGCTATCTAAGCCTGCGTATATCAATCCAATTCAGAGAACAAGTGTAACAACAAGACACCTCACAGCTGGGATGGATGGGACTTTAGACAAGCTGGCCACTGACAGCTAATATTCCAACAAGGCTAGTTAGCTAAGGATATAGGCTACTATGCAGCAGAGTATTAGTTCCAGCTAGCCTATTCGTGATATTAGCGGTCAGTGGCTATACGCTTGTCATAAGTCCATCCATCCCATCTGTATTGTATTGCAATCGAAGGTTGAACTTATGCTACAAGTCACAATTCAAATGAAATTAAATCTTACCGGTAAAGGCTTAGTTATTTAAACAGTGGATATTTACTATATAAGGCGACGTCAGGTCTGCCTGAGATCGAATCTCCCGCTTCAAATTCACTCATAGGACTCCAGTACAAAGGTAAAGGGTAAAGCGTGACATGGATTTCAAGAGAGATCGGGTTAATTCGTAAAAGGCAAGTGGAATGGATTTGGGGCTTTGAAATAAGGAGCAGGGGAGAAAGACGCACCAACATCCGATATCGCCCGCATAATCACAATAATCATTTATTGCCCTTCTAAGAACATTGAGGGGGACTCATTTGGATAATTTTGGCATGATTATTAGGCTGGTCTCGACTAGTCTCGGGAAAACTGTACGAGTCCTTACAGACTGAGACCAAGTCAATACCGAGTACAAATGTAACCGAGACCGTGACAAGACCGAGACACCCAAAAAGTGGTCTCGAGCTCTGCAAATTGGATTCAGTTTTGAAATGGTTTCTGTTAAGATAACTTTCTTTTATCTTTCATAGCATGACATTTATAAAACAATCAGTTAAAAACACAGCAATTAAAACAATCAATTCTGAAAATCACCCTGCAACAAAGAAAATTGGGAGATATTCTGGCTCTACGATGAATCCTCAAATAACCTTATATTTTTTTTCTTTAGGATGTTAAAGGATGTTTAAGGATTTATTACATACAGCAAAACATCATTTTGGAATTAATTTTTCCCCAAATTGTCTCCCTCTTTTCTCGATAACACCTCTCAAATTATACTAAATCTCATTCTTGACACCGGGGGGAGTTAAGCACTCCAGACATATAGTCCCAGTATCCTCACCCAGACTCCGAGTGGACATCAGAGTGGCCTTCCTGGGTTGTGGGAGCCTGGAGCTGGGGCACTGGACTGCTTCACGCCAGCCTCCTATCAGGGTCTCTTGATCAGAGCTAAGCCTGGCCACCAAGGGACCACACACTAAGACACCACAGTGCACATAGTCACCAAGATCTTATTCCCTCAGTCCCAGAGAGAAGAAAATCGGCCACAGAGGGTGGGGGGGGGTTAGAGAGTTATCGAGGGACAGAGAGGAGGATAGATTTATAGAAGGAGAGATAGTGTAGGGGTTCTTATTTGCTTTTGGGTTTCCCTGACAGTTTCAAGGGCCTCCACTCCAAACATTTCCTGGCCGTGTGCCATATATACAGAATATGAGATTTATGTGGGAATTGACTAAACATTCAGAATTTGGATTATTATTTTTTTAATGAGTTAAATTGTAAACTTTTAACATTTTGTTAATTTGCATCTCACACATCATAACAACAACACCAAGGGAACAGGCAACAGTTCTGTGTGTTCTAATCATCAGTATTAGTTAATTTATTCATTTCCAGACCTGTAATCTTAAATTCACATACGGTTTGAGGGTGATTACAGCCTTTCATCGTGCTTACAGTGTACTGTAAACCCATCAAGAGAGAAACAGACAGATATATACTAGTAGTGAAAAATAAAAAAAAGGAAGAAAGAAACAAAAACAGAAAGGAAAGAGAGAGACAGAGAGAAAGGGAAGGGGAGCGAGAAAAGGGGAAGAGGGAACGAGGGATAGCGAGAGTGAAAGGGAAGGATACAGATGAGAGGAGTAATCCAGTTGTCACATGCAGAGATGTCACCAAAGTGACTTCTACACAGGGCTCAAGCTAAATCCATTCATTCCCTGTAATAACTGCTCTTATCCGTGGCTGATGCACTGTAGAGAACAATGTGATTCCCCTTTACAACAGTACGCGTCTATCTCATTAGGGCAGGGCAGGGCATCTGAAAGCATTAAAGGCATTGGACAGGGACACATGGCCTCATACCACAGCATCACTCGATGGTGCCGGAACAGCGAGGCAGTGGATGGCTAATCTCCGGTGGGCAGACCCTGACAAACTTCTGTGACATTTTTACCCCCGTGTTTCAGAGATTAGTAGGCACTGTGCTGCACCTTGGATTACATGTCTGACATTTTCAACGATACGAATATAAGAGCAATCACGCAAATGTGAGGTACGGTGGCCTGATCAAAATGAAATCTTCCCCTGCACTATAGTTCACTAATTCAGTAATATGGCTGATGCCAAAATTTGACGGATTCTTTCAAACCAGGTGTGAAGGCAAATTCTACATTTTCTCCATGTCACTTTACCCATGTATGTTCTAGTCCTGGCCCAACCAGTACATTTTTGTGTCGACCAATCAGACAGACAGAAGTTGTCTGGCATGTGTTCTGAGAACCCAGCGTTAGTGGGCTTCGCTGAGCATTTGGATGTCTTTGATGAGTATGTACCAGATACTCTCAAAAGAAACAACTGCAAAGTTTACATGGCTGACTTTACTCCTTCTGACAACAACATCAGGTATGATTCCTAGGGTGCATGTTTCAGATGCAAAGGCCCGGCTGACTGGCAGAGATTACCTTAAGAAATTAGGGCAAACACAATCACAAAGTCCTTTTAGTTGTTTAGAACAAAGTGTTTTTAACTAATAAAAACATCACACTGTGGAGATTTTGTATATCTTATGTGTATTATTAGTTGCAATTGTACAAGAGTAGAATTATTTTTAAATTAATTACTAATATATATACTAAAAATATCATAAGAGATTATAATGCATCCTCCCAATATGTAGAGATCTACAGACATCTCAATATAACTGCATCAGTGTTGCTTGCCTTTCTCTGAATTTAACCATAATGACCCAAACACATATCAAAGAAAATTAATTATATTTTTATAGACCTAATATACGTATTTTTTTTTTCTGATTTAAGCATTATGTAAAATTCTATAAAATCACCTCAAACGTTTTTCAAAGCATCAACATATGTAAATGACTCTCTTATGGTACAGTATAAACGTATATCTGAAAATGAATTATATTCTGTCTAAAATACCTACATTTAACTTGCTCAGTTATTATTACTATTTTCTTTTCTAGAATATACCTATATGTTTGTACTACTACTTGGTTTGCATGGATTAGATTATTTCTTTATTAGAATGTCTTTTTTGGTTCAGCTTGGAGCGATAAGCTTCTATCATACATTTTTATGAAGTATTCTGAACTCCTGAAGCTTAAAGATATTGATTAACCACATCTACATCAAACCATTTCATGCAGATTGATTACCTGACGCAGTCAAGAGTAAGCTGGTGAGAAAAGCTATAATGGTCTAATTTTACAAACATCTGAAGACGCGCGTGTGTGAATAATTATGCAAAAATGTGTGGACAAATATTGATAAATATTGAAGCACATCTTGTCACGAAAATATTTATGTGATCCTTCATCTTATGACTCAGCAGGCAGTTTAATAGGATACAGGCAGAATAAGATGATGAACTCCAAAAGGTGGTAAGGGCACTGTGATGAGGTTGATGTTCCACCCAAGAACTGTCTGTTTTTGTCTTATTCTGGTGAACTGATGATTGCTGCATGGCTGCAGTTTGATAAAAAAAAATGTATCGCTCCCCATATCCATAAAAATGTCATTACATAGGCTAGTCTACCTTGAATACACCTGTGAGTTGTTACTTGAGCCCAAGTGACAAAAACCAGAGTGGTCACCATTGCTACACAGTTTATTGAGATAACGCATTCGGTTGAAAAAGCAATGGAAACAAATCAGACTTTGTCTATTTGTATTCAGCAGCTACTCAAAAAAGTTCCTTTTATGTACTTCACATAATCACACACTGCATTTTATCCACAACAATTCTGTTTGGTGGAGGGAAATGTGCATGATCTTTAGTTGGATTTACATTTTTAGCAATCGGCACACACTCTTACCCTTGAGTGTATGTCTAATTATTTTTTTTTTTCACATTATCTGACCTGGGAATCGATCTATCAGATGATCTTTCCGCTGGGCTATGAGAGGAATAGGATACGTTTCTAATATATCAGAGGCTACGGATGTCAATGCTGATGGACTGTGAAACAGGTAGGTTTTGTTGACACCTACAGAGGCTACATTGCAGGCACTGTTGCAGCTTTTATTCTGTTCTGACCAACTGTTCTCAGTATGAACAAACCATGTGCTTAACATGGATTCTGGTCCAGTTGGTGTGATGGTTAAATGGTAATGGCATGAAGAGAAACTGACGCGACCTCTGACAAGTCTGGTGGCCCCGGCTCTGTACGGGAAGTGGTTCTCTATGAGTGGAGGTCCTGTATGAGAGGAGGTCTGGTATAAGAGGAGGTTCTCTGTGAGTGGAGGTCGTGTATGAGAGGAGGTCCGGTATAAGAGGAGGTTCTATATGAAATGAGGTCCTACAGGGGGCTTGTAAAGGCATCAGGATATTGTTGACCAAATATTGACACTTTGCTGGTTAATAATTCAGCTATAATTGACTTCTGTGTGAATTATTGACAAT
The DNA here is from genome assembly GCA_016801175.1 of Esox masquinongy. Lineage (NCBI taxonomy): Eukaryota > Metazoa > Chordata > Actinopteri > Esociformes > Esocidae > Esox > Esox masquinongy. The sequence continues at coordinate 24,448 of JACXGI010004192.1, forward strand.
AGAGGTTTTTTGGAAGCCCAGGCTGTTGGGTTACCACAGCTCCCCGATGTTCCAGACCAGATTCCCAGTGCATAACCTTAATATCAGTGGGTTTGAACTAGCAAATGGACTTAGAGACTCTCTCTCTCTGTATGTATGTATAGTATTCAAGGTATGTATTGTATATACTGTATATACCTCTCCTCTCTCCATGTCTCTAACTCTCCCTCTCTCCTCACTCACTCACTCTCTCTCACTCTCTCTTTCAGTCTGATCATCTCCACTGCACACTGCTCGTATTCCCTATGCAGAACAGTAATGCTATTCAGACTGGAAAGAGGAGAGGGTCTGGTTTATCGAGCATGCTGGAGAAAGCAGCGTTACCTTAGCTCTCTCGCTCTGGGCCGCCGGGCACAATAGAGTTCCCACACACGAGGCATCGGGTTGGAGGCCCAGCCTTTCACCATTCAGAAGCACTGATAAGAAGATGGGGGGAGGGTCATGAGGGTGAGAAAGAGAGATGGATGAAGGAGTAGAAAGAGGACGGTGAGGCAGAAAGACAGAAATAAAAAAGACGAAATGACAGAGATTAGAAGGAAAAATCTATCCTACATTTTAATGTGTGTGTGTGTGCGTGCGCGTGCGTGCGCGGTAGCAGTGGGGGAGTTGGCAGGGAGATAGAACATGCTAGGACATCAAGATTATGAATAGAACAGTTGAGCTACAGACTCCCAAGGTTAGGAGTTGGAATCCATGTTGATATTGACGTGTTGATATTGTTGATGTTTTTGCTGTATATGTCCCTCCAAATTGTCATAGTTTTCAGCCCTTCCCCAAAACTGTACCCTAAACATAACCATTCAGAATAACCCTGAACATAATCCTATCACCTAACCCTGACCATAACCATTTTCACGCTAACCCCCATTTTTTGAGTTGACACGTGTCTCTGTCCGGTCCGGCGTTCAGCTGTGAGGTCCAGTCGGTGTGGTGGCAGGGACGTGAGGTCACTCCCAGGGCATCATTCAGCCGCTCACTGAGAGACGTGTGTCTCCTGTGACCGGGTGTCCAGACCACAGTTACTGACACACAACAGAGACGCAGCCGGGCTGAGCCAGACCTTTTAACCACGGCAACACAAACAGACACACATTCCACCCAAGCCCCCCCCCCCAGCCTCTCAGTCCACCGGGTCTGTCCAGAGAGCACCCCATTAAAGAGTGGATTAAGGTTCACAATGGCTTTCTTTATTCCCAATGGAATGTGACCATAGAGAAGAGACCCAGTAAAGCTTCCATTTTCACTTTTTAAAAACAATATCATCAATCAGGCCCGGCGGGCAGTTGTCAGACCTGGAATGTCCCACTTACCCCTCACACGGCCGTGATTATTGTGTTCATTACAAGGAGATTGCAGGTTATGACAGAGAGAGACAGAAGGAGAAGGGTAGAGATAGTGTGGGGCAGAGAAAAAGATAGAGACAGAGAGAGGGACAGAGAGAGAGAGAGAGAGAGAGAGTTGGAGTTTCTCAAAACCTTTATTTTAAACCAACATTCTTAATCTGCGCACATGCAATGGCACACTGTGCCAGTTAATAAACCAACAAGAAATTAATCACCAAGCAAATAGAGAGAGACAGAGAAAGACCAGGGGATGGACAGAGAGAGACCATGAGAGGGACAGAGAGAGACAGAGAAAGTCCAGGAGATGGACAGAGAGAGACAGTGAGAGACTATGAGAGGGACAGAGAGAGACAGAGAGAGACAGTGAGAGACCATGAGAGGGACAGAGAGAGACAGAGAGAGACTATGAGAGGGACAGAGAGAGACAGTGAGAGACAGTGAGAGACCATGAGAGGGACAGAGAGAGACAGAGAGAGACTATGAGAGGGACAGAGAGAGACAGTGAGAGACAGTGAGAGACCATGAGAGGGACAGAGAGAGACAGTGAGAGACTATGAGAGGGACAGAGAGAGACAGTGAGAGACAGTGAGAGACCAGGAGATGGACGGAGAGAGACAGTGAGAGACCATGCGAGGGACAGAGAGAGAGACAGAGATAGAGAGGAACGGAAAGAAAGGAACAGCAAGAGAGGGACAGAAAGAGAGAGACAGTAATAGAGAAAGATAAGGACAACAAATGAGAGAGGGATAGAGAGATGGAGAGAGAGAGATAGAGAGAAAGGTTAAAAATAATTTTATTGGCGCTACTGTTTGTGTTATTATAATAATAGAAAAACAAATGTGAGAGAGAGAAGGACATAAAGAGAGTGGGTCAAACAAAGAAATGGACAGAGGAAAAGACAGAAACTGAGAAAGAAATAGAGAGTGTACTCTCTATAACATGTCTATTGCGTCTGAATCAGTAATGATGCTATTGATTAAACCATCCAGGAGGGAGGAGAAAAAGAGGGAGTACAGGCCAGTTGGCATTCAAATGACCATTATATTACTAGAATTCTCCTGGTCATGAAAGTGAGAGAAGAGGCCTGGAAGATAAAGTAAGTTGTAAAGGAAGTGACAATGATAATGCGCTAATTGATCATGGAGACTCATTTAGAGAAGGAATGGTAATGAATAAATGTCTGATGGCAACCCTGAGGGTGTGCGGCTGGGGAAGTTATGTTTCGTTTTGATAAACTCGCTATGAAGATTTTCAAATTTGCATGATTGAAAAAAAAGTGTTGTATTGTTTTTTTTTCCTTTAGAAGTGAGGTTATTTTATAATTTAAATAGATGAACAGAGTGTTCGAAACAGGTTGTAATATAATTTCAGGTGAATTACCTGAGGACAAAAACCACAGAGGACAAAAACAACAAAACTAAATTAAAATCTCTCTTCTTCACTCTCCCGGTGCTGTTTAAATGTCACCTGAAATAACACAGGACATTCATTGCGGCACTCGCGGATGCTTTATCCAGGTACAACAGAAACACCTAGAACTGTGGACGCCATGTGGAGATGAATCACATCTCCACAAGCATGGCTGGATTGACTCTGGATCCGCTACAACCTGTGCTCCAAATGGCACACTATTCGCCTTTATGGGTGCACAGGACAGAGGCAGCCCCGACTAAAGGGAATGTGCTGGTACTTTGGAGCGCAGCCTCGAGTCATGGTAGAAGTGAGTGGAAGAAGTAATGTATTACCATCAAAAAGCTTTTTCCATCCACTGTCACCACGGGCACCCCTTGAGCTAGCCACAGGCATCAGCTTCCCCACCTCCCTCCTCTTCATACCCACGGGCCATCAGACCAACAAGACACCACCGCCTGATAAGTTAAGCATTCAACTTTTGTCCGAAAGTGGGAATAAAAAAGTGAAAGGAGGCAAAGTTAAAGTTTGTAAAAAAAAAAAAGTGTCAATAAACAGAAAAACAAACAAACATTGGTAACACTTTATTTGAAGGGGTGTGCATAAGAGTGACACTACATTGTCATGATACTGTCATAGCCATGACATGACACATGAAGGAATCATTATGAACATTTATGAATGTTGTCATTAGGTGTCATTCGGTTGATTATGTCATTTTGTATGCAAGGTTGACATGTCTTTGTTATGACAACTTGACATAAACTGAGTCAACACAATCTGTCAATGTCTTTGTTATGACAACTTGACATTAACTAAGACAAAATATCCTGTCAATGTCTTTGTTATGACAACTTGACATTAACTGAGACAACATCACCTGTCAATGTCTTTGTTATGACAACTTGACATTAATCACGACAACATTAGATTAGATTCAACTTTATTGTAATTGAACAAGTACAGTACAATGAAATTGAAGGAGTAGAGTGGCATGTGCAACTGAAATGCAGGGATAGCAGCAATGAGGTTCCCGAGGTAGACATGAACCTGTAACAACTGAAAACTTCAGACTTCGCAAGGCAGTGTCAGAGTCCAGTAGTACAAAGGGTGGATATGGTTAGTGATGGGTCACAGAGTTCATCAGGGTTACAGTAGATGGAAAGAAAGTGTTCCTGAGCCTGCTGGTGCGGGAATGAAGAGACCTGTACCACCTGCCTGATGTGAGGAGGTCAGTTTGTGGCCTGGATGTGAAGGGTCCCTGATGATGCCGCACACCCTGTGCAGACACCGCTTGTGCCAGTGATGTGCTGGGCGGTTTCCACCACCCATTGCAGGGCCTTCCAGTCGGCTACGGAGCAAACGCCAAACCATGCTGTGGCGCAGTTAGTCAGAAACATAACCTGCCATAAACATGTCATAGCAGGCCTGATTATCAAACTTGAAGAAACTATTTAGCTTTATGTGTTAGCATTAAATACAACTGTCATATGTGGTTGGTTTTGACATTGATTGTCATGAGACCATTATAATTGTGTCATGAATATATTCCTAGACCTCAACTACATTGGTACAATTTGGACTTGTCATAAAGATGTCATGAAGTATTTTAACACTGTCAAATGCTTTCATAACAGTGTCATGAATATTTTTTCTTGACCTCAAGTAAAGTGGTACAATTTGGACTTGTCATAAAGATGTCATGACGTGTTATAACACTGTCAAATGCATTCATAACAGTGTCATGAATATTTTTCTTGACCTCAAGTAAAGTGGTACAATTTGGACTTGTCATAAAGATGTCATGATGTGTTATAACACTGTCAAAGACTTTCATAACAGTGTCATGAATATTTTTCTTGACCTCAAATACAGTGGTACAATTTGGACTTGTCATAAAGATGTCATGACGTGTTATAACAAATGTCAAATGCATTCACAACAGTGTCATGAATATTTTTCTTGACCTCAAGTACAGTGGTACAATTTGGACATGTCATAAAGATGTCATTAAGTTTTTCAAATACTGTCATAAAGATGTAATTAAATTTGTCAGATGCTTTTAAATACTTTAAAAAAGCAAGACATTTCCTTTATTGTTTTTGCACAACAAATGTTTCCTAAAAAAAAAAAAAAAACTACTTTCAACAATCCTACTTTGGTAACACTTTCCGATAAGTGTACATGAACAACCATTAACAAATGCAGTAGTTACCTTGAATGAACATTGATGAACAATGATGAACAAGACATGAACAAACAGTTAACAATGATAACCCTTACTTTATTAATGGTTTACACATGCATTAAATAACCAAGTGTAGTGTCATTTGTTCATGTTGACACAGGACATAAGCTCATGTCGTTTTTTTGCAAGAACACACAGTTTGTACTGTAATTTTTTAAGGTTGATACAGGACATCCATTCATGTACAGTACCTAGTTCTTTGCATGAACAATAGCCTAAGTAATATAAACTATTTGTAATATAATCACATTGAAAACATTATTTATAAAGTAGGCTAGATAGTGATAGTTTAACAAATTACCTTCATGTTAACACAAATAGAACATGGCTGAGCAAGTTAGCAAAGTGCTACCCGGAACTGAGAAACGCCAGCTAATAACCAACCGAAGCCAGCTAACAACAAGGAACTAGCTAATTGCTAACCCTTACAGTGCAACGATTGCAAAGTTACAAAATTCAATTATATTAATCCTAGGGATATTCTCAGGAGTGTTGTTTTCTAAAAAGACAATTCAGTACAGTACAGTAACAATTTTGTTTTTTTCAAAGGAATGCACCACCGTCATGGCATTTTACATAGACATGGGTCTCTGTCATAGTCATGACATTACCATGCTTTTCCAACCATCTACGTACACTTTAAAAGGCAAACTGTATCAAAAGGTCCAGTGTACTTTTGCACCTTACTGACCAGGAAAACAGGATAAATGATGAGAAAGACATGGCTTTTCCTTGAAGAGTTACGAGAACGTGCAGGTGTTTTGATCGTTAACAGTCCCAACGCAACACAACCATGTCAAACTGCCCCCTATAGGCCAACCGTAGTGAGTCCTTCAATATGAAAGTGTCCTTCAAAATTCTATATCAACCCCAAATGCGACCATAGATTTTGTATGCGTCACATCAATTTGAAGACGCAAGTAGCCAGTCTACCTTATTAATAATGGTTACCGCACTGTAAACATATTAACAAATTGGATTATGGACATTATCTCTTGAATAATGCATATTACTTAGCCTATTGTTCATGCAAACCACAAGTTACATGAATGGATGTCCAGCATCAACATTAACAAAATTACAGTACAAACTATGTTCCTCCAAAAAACTTTTTTTTCACATCATGGAAAACTCTGCCCAAGACACCATTATAATGGTGTATGGCTAACCAGTGGTGCCACTTCTTCATTTTCAGGTGAATCTTCAGTGACTCACGAGTGCAATTACCTCTATGACTCCATATTTTCAATTTGTATTTCTGCCAAGCATGTCCAATATGCTGAGTATGAGCACCAGTCTCAGGATCAGCAAAGTTCCTTTTATGGCAGACAGAATACTGGCTAAATAGTTTCTTCAAGTTTGATAATTAGGCCCATGTTTATGACAGGTTATGTTGTCTTGGTTACTGTCATGTTGTCATAAAAAAGACACTGACAGGTTATGTTGTCTTAGTTAATGTCAAGTTGTTATAACAAAGACATTGACAGGATATTTTGAAGCAGTTAATGTCAAGATGTCATAACAAAGACTTTGGCAGGTTATGTCGTCTCAGTTAATGTCAAGTTGTCATAACAAAGACATCCCAAACAATGTCAACCTTGCATAAAAAATGACATAATCAACTGAATGACACCTAATGACAACATTCATAAACATTCAAAATGATTCCTTCATGTGTCATGTCATCGTTATGACAGTATCATGACAGTGTCATGTCACTCTTATGTACACCCCTTTAAATAAAGTGTTACCAAAACATTTACTGGATATTATATCCATATCACTTGGATTGAAACTGTAAACAGCTGAAGCACGTATGCTTAAAGTGCCTCCTCTCTCGCCACCCATAATGCCCTAGCAATCCGCAAAACTACTAGCTGGTAGTAGCTGCTCACTTTGCCCCTAGTGGGTGGTATTGAAGGCGTGTCCCAGTGGGAGACCCTGCCAGCATTCTCGTCTCTACTCTCAACGTCTTACAGACAAGAAGTGGAAACGTTACCCAGATTCCATCGCCAGGCAACAGGGCTGTTCTGGCACCGCAGGATGTCGTCATGATTGGTATCTGGCCATGGTCATTCATCAAAAGTGAGTTAGAGAATATTGGAGAAGTACAGTCATCCCTGTTGAAGCAAATCCAAAATTACCCGCCTGCGCACCACACACACACGCACTCAATACCTGCACACACACACACACACACACACACACATACACACACACACACAAACTCAACAAACTCCCAAAAGTGTGAACATGCACTCACACAGTACCCGTATACAGACTCACTCACACATCCATACACTCATGCCTCCTCAACATAGTGACCTAACCAGTGATAAGAACAGACATATGGGGGCGTTGGGCACGAGGGCGAATGGAAGCAAGTTGGCTGTGTGTATGTGTGTGTGTGTGTGTGTGTGTGTGTGTTCAGCACCAGGAGATCAGGAAAGCAGATGTGTGTGATTTATAGTGTGGCAGAAGCCGCGATGGAGGGGCCTCAGACGTGTTAAACATTATTGTCCACAGATGGGCTGCGTTCACACCAAAACGGCGCTCACACACACACACACACACACACACACACACACACACATACACACAGATACACACGTGATCCTTTTCTCACAGTCATACGCGTGTACTGCTCTTTTGTGTGTGTGTGTGTGTGTGTTTGTGTGCGCTCGCCTTGCGCTCCAGTGGTAACGGCCCACGTTGACCTTATCAGATCTTGTGTTGGCCTTCCTCTGGCCACGCTAGAGCCACGAGGTTCCTGGATGGTCAGAAACCACGTCGATGTATCCTGACGTTCCACACGTGTGGAGCCCTGACCTCAGCCAACTCTCTGGCAGAGACAGACATAATAGTGGATTGTGCGGCTGTCAGAAAAAGGAGGTGAATGTGACATTCATGGCCATCCTGTGCTCTAATCTCCGGCTGTTCGGCCTGCCCCCTCTCTGTGGCCGTGTCAGCAAGGTCCATTTGCTGGGGTCATTCCCATGCCACCTCAGTAAAGAGGCAGGATGTGATCACTCAGAATGACTGTCACCAGGCCTGCAGATCTCAACTGGCCTCAGGGCTTCTTCCCGAGCTGCTATGTCCATCTGTCTTTTCGTCCTTCACCCATCTATCATCTGTCTGCCTGTCTGT
>JACXGI010004192.1:32734-55700 GCA_016801175.1 Esox masquinongy
CCACCAAACTATCATCTGTCTGTCTGTCTGTCTGTCTGTCTGTCTTTCCATCCTCCACCAAACTATCATCTGTCTGTCTGTCTGTCTGTCTGTCTTTCCATCCTCCACCCATCTATCATCTGTCTGTCTGTCTTTCCATCCTCCACCAAACTATCATCTGTCTGTCTGTCTTTCCATCCTCCACCCATCTATCATCTGTCTATCTGTCTGTCTATATATCTGTCTGTCTGTCTGTTTTGCAGAACAACAACCTCCATCCTCTTTTTGGTCCCCAGTCCCCTTGAACACCGAAAGGGCAACATGTTTAGAAAAGAGGGAACTACAGAACTACAGGCTTAAGAGGAACAGAGTGTGGGAGGGAGGGAGAGACAGAGAGAGAAATCACTTTCGTTACTCCCTATAGCTATCTGATTTTCCCCTTGTTTTGACAGTGTAAACAGATGTTTCCCATGCCAATAAATCCCTTTAAATTGAAAATGTAAATTGAAATACAGAGGAATGAGTGTCAGAGAGTAGAGAGAGAGAGACATGTATGGAGAGAAATATACAGACAGAGAGAGTCATAGAGAGACAAATGACTGCTGTGAGAAGACTGACAGGTGTAATTGGAATCTAAATAGTTCTGAGTGACAGGCAGCTTAAGCTCCAAGGCGACACCCCTCCCAGCTTCCCCACAGATGGAGAGAAAGCTTCCATTTCCCTCCAAATAAAAGAAAAAGTGAAAAGGGCAATAAAACCTCCTCCACGCTTCGACCCTGGAGGCCGTGTCCTCCACTCCCTCTTAACCCAATCATTTTCTCTCTTATCAAGGGCCATAAAACACATTAAAGAGGAGTTTTCATGGGAAAACACAGTCGCGGTAATGCCTTGAAAGAACGAGGGTAGAGACAACAAATGGCCATTTGTTGCTGTTGAGCCACTCCCTCCGAGAGTCGTCGGAGCCGGGGGCTAGGTAGGACGCGTTGGCTGTCATAATGTAGGGAACGCGAAGAATGGCTGGTGGATACATTACAACCCAGCAGCTTTCTGTTACAGGGGTAATGGAGTGGCCCTATCGCCATGGCGACGCCGGAATACACTCGCTGACGTTAATTAGCCGGTGGAGATGACGAGGAGATGTGGCCCGGTAATGGGGCCGACGGTGGATGAGAGGGAACAGACGGTTTGGAAAACTCATCTCGACATCTCTCTCTCTTTCCCTTCCTCGTGACTTTTCTTTCTCTCTTCCTTTCCCTCTCTTTCTTACTCACGTTTTATCTCTCTTTTGTTCTTGTATTCTCTCTCTTTCTCTCTCTCGCTATCAGTGTCCTTCTCTCTCGGTCTTTCTCTCTCTTGCTCAATGCCAAACCCTTCGCTCAGGGCAATGAGTTTGTTATAAATACAACAACAGAGAGTGATGAAGAAAGTAGGAATGTCATCAAAACGTCCAAGCACTGACGTCATTGACTCACAGTGAATATGGTGACCGGGTCTCGGCATCATCCATTAGTAGAACTTGAATGTGTTATTTTCCCGATGCTCCTAATAAACAGACTCTATGTGTTGATTGCAAACACGCAGAACCTGTCTTCAGGAACAAACCTGCCATGTCCCAATTTAAGCCAGTTCGCTAAAGCAGAAAAGTAAATGGGCATACAAATGATTAAGTAAACAATGTGCATTAAGATTCTTTACACACATTAACTGTAAGATGGCTAATAAAGAGGAAGTTTTTAATTTAGAAGGCAGGTATAACACTGATCACCTCCTGCATCAGGATGATCAAATTAAGATGACGCACCTGTAAATACACAGTTCTGTCACCAATGAGGTGCTCTCTTCTAAAACTGAACATCTTAGTAACCTGTTTGTCTGTGTCACCAAGCAAGGAGCTGGTCAACGCTGCTTGAGTATTAAACCGTACACCTCTGACACAGTGGGCAGTTGACATTAGCCAGGCTAGGCAGGTCACACATTTACAGAATTTAATAATGATGTCTAGCTTTTGAGAAAGCTAATTTCTGACATTCACAGCCAGTCGTTTGTTTTTACCCAATTCGGATGAAAGGCATCCATATTCTTGGAGCGGTCTTCCTACGGCAATAATAACCGTTATTAACATGCCAGACCCATTGTTGGTTATTTGGGTACAATTGCCATGGCAACTGAATCACCTAAGCTGGTAGAAGTAGGCAGCACTCCAGACCCCTGAGAAGCACTTTACATGGATGAAGGAAAGTAGGAGCAGTAGATGGGGAGACAGATGTATGTTGAAAATGAGAGGTTGATAGAGAAAGAGAAAAGAGGGGAAATTGCGACGGACTGAAATCAGTGGAAGAAGGAAAAAGAGAGAGACAGATAGAGAGAATGCAGACAGGGTTTCAATCTACATACATTTACCAACCATATAGAACAAGGACTAAAGGACCAGACTTGTACAAATGAAGCCACCCAGCCTCCATACCTCCAGCCTGCTGGTCAACTCAAGCCCCCACTGTTCTCTGTAGGGGAGGCCTTCTGCCTGACGTTAATCCCATACAAACAGGGCCGCGATGGAGCACTCTTCCGGCCACACACACACACACACACACACTGACACACACACACACACACACACACACACACAGAGACCAGGATCTTTCCCTGCATACTGTGTACGCAAAATCAATTCAGCTGGGCGAGAAGCGACTAGGGCAGAGCTGAGAACCCAAAACCCTGTTACAACTGATGTAAATGAAGTAAATCCAGCCTATTCCCACCCTCCAGAACCTTTACCCACATTGTACCACCCTGGTTTCTGTCCCTCCACACATCCACTAATTGATGCTGTTTCAACAGATTCGCGAAAAAAAACCTTGACGGATGAGGCTTTTCACAGTTTCCATCCACAGTGTATTCTGCTGTACAGTTCCAGTCTCCCCCACATACAAAACCAGAATGCCTGTCATACTGCAGCAGGTTCTGTCTAAGCAACTCAAACAGCTGGACCCGGGCAGCTCCCTAACTGGGAGCACGAACATGAACAAACAGGACAGGAAACCCATCTACCTCGGTCCGAACCACCAACACTCTGCCCCGCTCCACCTCAGAGGTGGAGGTTACCTTTAGGTCTAAACCACGTGAAATCAGAATGGCCCCATCCGCACTCACATTGGAGCCATGACCAAGAGAAAACTACCCCGCCCACTCCAGAAAAAACTGCCCCGCCCACTCCAGAAAAAACTGCCCCGCCCACTCCAGAAAAAACTGCCCCTCCCACTCCAGACCCCAAGCTGTCTCATTAGAACGATCACTATGGGTCTCCTGTAAGAACACCGCATTCAAGTTTATCTCCACTAAACTCATAAACCACAGCCCTCCTAATCCTGTTTCTTCCTCCTTTAATATTTAAAGAACCTATTTTTAAGTCTCAAAGACAAACTGTGAAATTGAAAGAGAGAAAACCACAAAGGGTAACAGATAATAGAAGGAAAACACAGTGTGATGCTTGATCATAACCAGTATTATGTACCTTCGTTTCTTCAACTTTTCTCACTAATGCCCCGATTTTTCAACCACCCCCTCTGAGTGACTTTGTCCATACCCACTGATAACTTCATTTACCAGCCTAATAAGCTCCTCTAAAACAGGGAGGAAAAAAATCCATCACGTCAACCTGCTGACCGGAGGAAACCTGCAGAAAATCATGAACCTGTTGCAATGTGTAAAGCGACTGGGACTCACCAGGAGTTGCGGCCTCCATGTCACAAGGGACTGCAGACGATGCACCATTATCATCCTCTGTTCCTCCACCATCATCGCGTTCCACAGGTAATGGAGCCTCCCAGGCAATCATCCTGATCACCCCCGTCGCCATCGCCACGGAGGCAAGAGGAGGCAGGCGGGCAGGATGAGGCAGGAATAGGCGGGGAGGAGGAGGCAGTCAGAAGGAGGCAGGAGGCTAAGGCAGACAGGAAGAGGCAAGGCGTTATAGGAGGATGAGGCAGGCGGGATGGAGGCAGGAGGAGATAGGATGATGAGGAGACGTCAGGTAGGAGGAGGTAGGATGAGGAGGAGACATCAAGCAGGAGGAGGTTGGATGAGACAGAAGAAGGTATGAGGATGAGGCAGGCAGGATGGATGAATGGCTAGCAGGATAATGTCTCCCATTCTCTTCAGCTCTGCTCACAGTGCCCCTGGCTGGCTCAACACTGGTGCAGCTCAGTCATCCACGCACACACGCACACTCTGACACTAAGAGACGCACACTCAAACATGCACATACACGTACACAATCAGCCAAATTTAATCACGCACGCACGCACACGCACACACACACAAACAAACACACAAAATCACACACCAAAGGATGGAAACAGATCACAGCATACACACAAACATATATGTGGATCCTACGTTCCAGAATTCAGTATTCCGTTCCCGTTTTGTTCCAGTTCCTAAGTTACTCAAAGGTTTCCCCAATGTGACATGCTAGCATCTGAAAACACTAACGCAGCGCCATTCTGCTCTCCGCATTTTCACCCAAGTACATTTTAATTTTAGTGACTTTGGTACTACTTTCAATAGTATGCTGTGGTTTTTCAAACAACGTGGGGGAAACATATGGCGGGGGTAATTCCCCCACGTTGTCCAGGCACTTGCACAGTTGCACATTGGACAATGATATTTCGCTGTCACTGTGTCACGTTTTAGCCAGGTAGAAGCCTGCTTTATCAAAAGATACGTATTTGTCAGTCCTGCTCAACATTGAATGACATTGCCAGTGTTCACAGCCCGCCATATATGGTTACCAGTTTTGGTTACTACTATGGATGAGAATCATGTCCCGTTTTTGACAGTGCTGTATTGTACATTGGGATAAAATAAATGCAGGAACTGACAAATCGCACATGGTGATCCTGTACTTTTCAATCTGAAGAGGATAAGCAAAGTAAAATATATACAATATTTTCACCAGATGGTTATGATCAGTTAGGAGCAATGAGCATTATGACAGTAAAAATAATTAAACAATAGAGAAGAAAATCCTATTGTAAGTTATGCATGCACTTTCTAGATGACACGTTTGATGTTGCGTGATGTACTCCGTGAATGTGAAATTTGCTTTGATTTTCTTTTTTAAAACATGTTTTTTTTGTACTAAGAGTGGTGAAATATTACCACAAATTTGTTAGAATTGTACCAAAGCAACAAAAATATAATTGTAAAAAGACCTTTGTAAGGGGCTCAGGTTGTCCATTGTCCAATGATTGATTTTCAACCAACTGCCCTCGCCATCCTTCCATAAAATGAATGCTCTTAGAAACAGAGCAGAAACCTGATCATGACTGAGAAGGGAACGGCCATTATTCCCTGCAGCCCGCAGGGTAAGCCAGTGAAGGTGAAATCAGTGTAGATCTGGCTAAAGAGAAGTAACCTGCCAAATGCCATGAAGCTGGTAATTAAGAGAGACAGCCAGGTATTTACAGACTGAGAATGCGTCCGTGCTTGTGTTTTCCAGACGTTGCCAAGGAGTCAGATGGGCCACAGGATGTAGTGAATAAATCATGAGCTCTCCGCTGGCTCCAAGTAGAACATTTATTCAGCAACAGAAGAACCAGCAGAAGACCCAAACACCCTGCGTCTTGTCAAAGCCGCGCTGTCCCCTCACAACCATCTCTACCCTTGTTACCTCTCCTGAAGATCCCAAAGGCAACTAGTTCTTTTTTTTACTTGTTAGTTACTTAGGAGATGCTCCTATCCAAAGTGACTTGCAAACGCAATTAGCATTAACTGTCTTGCTCAAGGATAAATCAGAAAATTTAGTAACCTTTCGGATAATGCTTGGATGCTAAGTGCTAAGCTATCTAGTCCTCCTGTATGTAATCAGGTTACCCCAGCCCATTGAGGTAAATATTGCCAGCCACAGAGAGTTGAAGTAAAGGACAAATTACCCTATCAAAGGACCAGGAAAACTAGATGAGATACATTTCTGGGCTCTGTGGTAGTTTGTAGTATTTTCTCACATCTACTCTGAGAAATTGGTACTTGGGTGTAATGTGGAAAATCTTCCCAGTGGTTTTTTACTTGCAATGACTGTGACATCATCATAGAATTTGCAACAGCGTGAAAATGTTCCTAGTTGTGTGAAAATCTTCCCAACACGCTTTTTATGTGGATGGATGAACTAGTGCAGGTGTCTCTTTCACACTCTTCTCTGCCACTGATAAGCTAGCATAATTAGCTCTCAGCTCATTGAGAAGTCTGTAGTTTAAACAGTTGTATAGCTAAATAAATTCATTTACAAGTTGGGTTTTAGCCAATAACTTATAACCAACATCTAAACAACTCTTTCATATACAGTACTGTGCAAAAGTACTGTGCATCTGAAAATCAAACTAAATGCATACATTTGTGTAGTAGGTGTTTAATTGTAAATAAATATTTACATATTACAATTATTTACGTATTACAATATTATGTATTACAAATGGCTGTTTTTCGGGTGCCTAAGACTTTTGCACAGTACTGTATATACATTCAGGTAATTTAGCAGACACTCTTAAATAAAGCAAATTATCATAGTGAGTGCATATATTTTCATAATTTTTTGCTCTGGCCCACTGCAGGAATCATACCTGAGCTCCATGCCATCTTACCAAAGGAACTACAAGGAGGCACATAACCAAAAACAGTTATTCTGACACTGTTCAGAATGATGTTAGCTAGCTGTCTGCTACTTAGGTGTATGCTACACTAGCTAGCACAATGAACTTGTGTACACAACAACCCACTGGGATATTGCTCATCAGCCAGAAAGAACATTACAAACTTGTAAACAGCTGTTTTGTTAATTTGTTGGGGGGTTGCCTTTCTGTTGACAGAAATCATATGAAAAGCAATAGCAATAATGCAAATGCAATGAAAATATCAACACTATCATGTTTATCATTCTAAAATTGATTGTGGCAGAAGTTAAAAATAAATATATATATATATATATATATATATATATTATATATATGTATATGTGTACTGTCAGTTCAGACAGAAAATACCACATTTTAGCTTAACCATTGTTTACAGAACTTTCATTGCAGAGAGGATGGGTCTGTCAGAAGTGAGGATGGGGAGGGGTTCATTACTCTGTGAAAGACTGTGCAGGCAAATAGTGCAACGATTTAAGAATAATATTTCTCAATGTAAAATTGCAGAGTTTGGGGATCTCATCATCTACAGTACATAATATCGTTAAAAAAAACACAGATAATCAGGAGAAAGCTCTGTATGCAAGGGACAAGGATACGATTCTGTAGTGGACATCATCCACAACGGACCATCCAGCTTCTTATCAGTGCACAGTTCAAAAGCCAGCATCCGTGATGGTATGGGGGTGCATTAGTGCACATGGCATGGGTGACTTGCACATCTGTGAAGGCACCATTAATTTTGAAGAATATATAAAGGTTTTAGAGCAACATATTTTACCATCCAGAAAACATCTTTTTCAGCGGAGGCCTTGCTTCTTTCAGCAAGACAATGCCAAACCACATTTTGCACATTTTACAACAGCATGGCTCTGTAGTAAAAGAGTCCAGGTGCTAAACTGGCCTGCCTGCTGTCCTGACCTGTCATTCTTTGAAAACATTTGGTGCATTATGAAACAAAACATACAACAAAGAAGACCCCGAACTGTTGAGCAGCTGAAATCCTATATCAAGTAAGAATAGGAAAACATTTCACTTTCAAAACTACAGCAATTGGTCTCCTGAGTTCCAAACGCTCACAGAGTATTTTTAAAAGAAAAGGTGATGCAACACAGTGGTAAACATGCCCCTGTCCAAACTTTTTTGAAATGTGTTGCTGGCATCAAATTCAAAATGGACATGTATTTTTCCAAAAACAATAGCGTTTCTCAGTTTCAACATTCACTATGTTGTCTTTGTACTATTTTCAATTAAATACAGGCATATAGGATTTGCACATCATTGCATTCGGTTTTTATTTACATATCACACAGCGTCCCACCTCTTTTTTGGGGTTGTACATGCAATGTCTTGGCATTAGGTTCTGCTCCTCTGGGGTAAGTCATTGCCATCAAATGATTGCTTATATGATAACACCAGCAATAACATTAACGTAATATTATTAATTGGAATCCCCCTAGGCAATGAGCGAGGTACGCCCCCCCACAATGGAAACACAGAAGGTAGGTGAATTTGAACCCACATGCTAGGATGACCATCAGCATATCAGACTGAGTGATTACCCTGGCATTTAAATAGACGGGTAGAATATCTGACATTGTGATTGGAGTGATCTGCATCAGCTTATGCGTCGCCGACCAATTACCACTCAGGTTTCCTGGCTGAACTGGCTACGTTAATTTATAGTTAGGTTCAGAGTCGCAATGTGGACCTGAAGACTTAGTGATTTCTAAGGTGGTCTTTACAATTCTGCCAGGGAGAAAGCAATCCCTTGATGTACTTTGCCAGTCCATGATCATATTAGCAATTTATTAGTAGGTTGATGACAACTGAAACTGACAGTGTGTTATTGGAGTGAGCAGATTTATTTTAGCGTATGAGTGGAAAGAACATTACAGAGTATCCAAAAATATATCTATTCATCCACCCTCTGGCAGATATCAAACAAAAAATATGTGAAGATAAATCTGCATGAACAACTAACACATTTTTGGTCTTATTACAACTGTTTGCGACACTTTACAAATCTAATATAATGACACTCACAGAAAACATCAAAATGAAACAATGTCCAAACTATGAAGACGTATTAGTGATACATTCACTATGTTTCCAGCCAACGGAACAAACTGAGGTTCTGGTGGTATCAAACGTCCCTGAAGAAGGTGCAGATATATCGGTTCTTCCTATTAAATGATTAGAGTGAATCAGGGACGGTTACTTCTTGCCTGGGGACCTGACTGATGACACACTTTTGCCCCAGCTAATACATCTGACTAATAACCAACTAATCCTGATCATCGGTTTGGAATGCAATTAGTGTAATGAGAAGGGTTTGCATGGGACGCATCCGCAAGGACCGGAATAGCCCACAATATCCTCAGGTAACAATATCAGGTGTGATAGGACATAAATATGCCAGGGGCCCAGGAGGAGTGGACTGGAATACACATGGCTAAGGGATAGATAGCCTGGAGTGTTGGAATAGCTACCAAATCAATATGGGAAGAGTTCAAGACAAACGCAAATTCGGGTACATGCCGTGATGGCAGCATGTAACTGCCTGACTCTTGAGAAAATGATGAGCTGATATTCAACCGATCAGACGCTGCAGGCGTTAAACTGTGCTTGTGTTCTGTTTTAGTCACTTTGCTGTCAAGCACTGGATTACTATAACAACTTATAATGTGGTTAGCAGATAGTTACATATAATACTTTTTAAAATCCTGTAAGATCTGGCATCTGGTATCTGTTAAGATATCTGCATCTTCTAAGGTAGGTAACGCAACCTAAGTGTGCTAACAAACATCACAGAGTCCCTCAACTTGAAAAAAAGGGAGTTGAATATGATGCAAACTGCTGGAGAGTAAAAAAGCATGTCACAGTCTATTCAAAATTAAGATGTTACCCAGAACAAAGGTGTTGGAGCGGGAAGGCCTTTTCAGCAAGGAAGAGCAGCTCTTTCTTGTCAATGTTAAGATTGAGGTGACAGGCCATAATCTACCAGACATGCAGTGACTGGAAGGAGTGGTTGTTTTCATGGGGCTAACATAACCAACTCCAGATCCTTGTTGAAGTGTATAATAAAGTCATAGTTCAGCTTTTATGCTATACAAGAAAGAAGTGATACAAGTATTAAGGGGGAGCTTGCCTTGTGGGAGTTGCATCATCTAGGCCTTTGCATATTAAATAGAAGTTATTTATACATGATGTCATCTCTGTTGTGTTGCTTGACTCATTACAGTGAAGCATTTCTTATTCAAACAGCCTAGGATGCCTAGCCATCTCAAGTTTAAGTATAAACAAAATATGATCACATTTACATTATCTCAGAATACAGATAAATGGGTAAGGCTATAAGTGGGTCTATATACTAGGATGCCAGTGAGATTTCTTGTAGTGCAAAGCAGTTTGGGGCTATTGCAATGCAATTAATAAAAATGATCCATTGATTTCCATGTTACATTAAAATATGGTGGGTATATTTAAAATAACTTTTCAATCAGAACCTATATTTGAACTCGGAATCTACGCTTATCATCAAAAATCATGTCACAAAAAACATTACCTACTATATTTACAATTATTGTACAGTCGTGTGCTGTTTTCATAATGCTTTGCAAACAATTGAATTACACATACTCTAAAACAATTGAATTACACATACTCTATAACAATCCTGAATTACACATAATCTACAACAATCCTGAATTACACATAATCTACAACAATCCTGAATTAGACATAGTCTACAACAATCTTGAATTAGACACACTCTATAACAATCCTGAATTTCACATACTCTATAACAATCTTGAATTACACATACTCTACAACAATCCTGAATAACACATCCACTAAAACAATCCTAAATTACACAATCTATAACAATCCTAAATAACTCATCCTCTATAACAATCCTGAATAACTCATCCTCTATGCCAATCCTGAATTACACATACTATATAACAATCCTGAATTACACATCCTCTATAACAATCCTGAATTACACATACTCTATAACAATGCTAACTTTCTCGTAAGACCGCCACAGGAATAAAATGTAACTATGCTACATCCTGTATCTCTCGATGTAATGGGGTGGGAGAAGCATATTACACAACAGCTATCTTTTATTAATAATATGAGAAAAATAATATGACTTTCAGCCAATCAGCATTCAGGACTCAAACTACCTGGTTTATAGTACACTATATCTCGTGATATAATATATGATTTTAAGTATATGTTTTAAAATATGTTATTCTATAAGGTTGAGGACTGGCTTATTAATGAATTAGGCACCTGCTCTTTGAGATTTTCTGTTATGTAAATAAGGGGATAGTTACGTATTGTTCCTTTCAGAATTATTGGCACCCTTGGCGAAGAGGTTAAAAAAATAAAATTTTGTTGTAGTTCATCAGCTTGGACTTACACTCAAAAAGTAAAAGAAATCTAAGCCTTAGCTGTTGTAAATCTGTCAAATAAATTGATATTTCACTCAAAAAAGCATATAAAGATAATTTTCAAACTGGGAAAATGTTCACTCCGTGAGAAGCATAAGAAACATAGATGAAATAATTTAGAAAAAGTGTTCAAAATTAACCGTTCACGAGTCTGAAACCCCGCATCGTACTGATACTATATTTGATGGATCAGCGCTGGTGCCTCTACCTCGTCAAGAAGAACATTGATTTCTTCAGCTCTGAATGCTTGTTTTCTCTTGCATTCCATTTGTATTCCCAACGATTAGAATGGATTTTTTCCACTATGCTTCATATTCCCAGTTAACCAATCATGTGTTGATTGCTATGTGACATATAACAGTAACATATCAGTAACAGTAACATATTTTCTATACATCTATCGGACAAATTGGATGTCACGTGATCGATTTCTGGAGATATTGATTGGCTGAAGTCCACCCCATTGGTTGGAAATAACATTTTCGTCCACACTAAATGTCACTAGTTTTTTGAGTTTTACATGTTCCTTTTGATGCCTATGTAGTAGTAGAATACATCTCCAGCACTATTATATGCTTCTGATAAGTAATCAAGCTCTATTGAACTGCAATAGGCTATATTTCAAAATGTATTCATGGCCTAATTCCATTCCAAGCCCCATAAGTGGCCTAATTCCAATCCAATAGGCCGTAACGTGGCCCTTACGATGCACTTTATAAAAAGCGATGAACGTGATGGTCCATCTTAAGGCTACGTGCATCGTTAAACCGTCGTTAGTGGCACGTTATCGGGAAACCGGGCGACGTTCTGAGGATGTATACCGGTGCATTGGAGCACAGGACAAGTGGACTACGCTGTGCCTTGTCTTTCAGGGCCTATTCAAACTACAACAGTTGTTGTGTTGTTCGTTTCATATTATGTACGTCAGATATTCTATTCACACTGGCACCAAGAGACTCTCACTGCGCCAGAGATTCACCGGAAGGCGCAACACGTCTGCGCAGCACTTTGACCCGGAAGGCGTACGTTCCAGCTGACTCTGTTGTTTCACTGTTTCTTTTTAAATTCTGTTTATTGAACCGGGAGGATTTCAGAACCAAACCCGCTCATTCCACTCCAGTACTCATCGAGTGAGACATCGTCATAGACCTCCGTAGCCGCGGTAACTGCCGGAAATGTGTCAGAAGGCGACGCGTGTGACAACTGACATTTTCAACCCTTCATGCCAATTTTTTTTTATCCCCCGACACAAATCTGGCAAGTCTCGTTCCTCCAAGTGAAAGTTTTATAGTGCAAAAATGCTCAGTGCGACCCGTGATTTAAATGCGAGCTGACTGAAAGAGCGGAGAATAGCATTTAGCCACATTGACTTTTAATGTTTTAATGTTGTGGGAGCAATAAATACGATGGAGTTCCCTGTGCCCTGTGGCTCCACTAAAAGCTTGTATTTATTAATGCCAAAGTGCTACGCAATGGGATCAGTGGGGTGCCAGTAACTGAACAAACCCAACCGTCTCTTCACATCTGCTATTCAGTTTACTGTGCAAGTATTCACTTTTGCATCACGTCCCGTGCATACTGTCGTTCAATGTTAAAACAACGGGATCTTTGTCTATTTCCACATTCATCTTCAAGTTCTAATGCGAACAGTCTGTGTTCTAGTAATTTACGACTGCTAATGAACACAAGGGAAGCTACAGAGTTAATTTCTTTTTCTGTGATATCCTAGCTCCAAATACTATCCTGGCTCAATGTAATTATTGAAGACGCTTCATCTGTTCATAAATGCCTATTTAAACATGAAACAAACAGCATGAATATATTTCACAAATACAAGGTTGAATAAGGGCGCAGTAAATTGCCAGCGCCGAGCAATTAGTCGGAAAACGCAGCTAATTCCATCTCCTTTGGGATATGAAAATGCACTATGCAGATAGGAGCTGAGCTACACGGCTGTGGTATTCAGGCAGGCGTTATGCTTTCAAGTGACTCTTAATTATTAATTTTATATATTATTAAAAAACTCCAACTGGAATTGTAGAAAACAGCTTTCTACCTGTCAAAATTGTCACAGAGAGGTAAAAAGTAGGCAACTGTCAGTGATGTAGAGAGGGAGAGAGGTAGTGAGGGAGGGCTTTAATGCTATCTCAGACTAAAAAACATTAGAGTGTGTCAGTACAGCATTCAGTGGACATGCATGAACCAGTGTTGATGGTTCCCAGAGATACAAACAGTGGGTTTATCAAAGGACACTTCATTTTAGCCCTCAATTGGCAAGTGTGACTGATTCACAGATGCCACAGCAAGCCAGCCTGTGAGGTCATCATTACTAGCAAACAGATTAGCATTAAAGAGAGAGATGATGTTGATGAAGATGATCAAGGTTATTGATGATGATGTTTATTTGAGTGTGTGTGTGTGTGTGTGTGTGTGCGAACTAGACCACCCATTCCGTCAGGATGAAAAATGGGAAGGCTGTAGCTGTCACTCACAGCCGTCTAAGCATATAGTTCCTGTGAATGGAAGATTAAAAGACCAGGGCCGCGCACATCTTCAACCTCAACCAGTAGTTAATGTGACATGACCTTCTCTGGCTAATGGCTCTGATGACGGGGCTTAGCATAGCAGACCAAAACACAGGACCCTTCAAATCATCTGGTGATGAAAGACACCAGTGAGATGTAAAGTGCTTGTGAAAGACAAGGCCAAGGGTCTGAAGACTGCAGCTAATATAATTAAAGAAGGGTTCACACAGGCCTGGGCCACGGGTCAGCCATCTAGCCCAGGGAGAGGCTTTAATCCTGGGCTGAGGAGGGATGTGGTCCCTGTAGGTCCTGTGGTTCCCGTCCAGGCCGTTACCCTTCTACTGAACCTGGGTTTGCGTGTGGGGTGGCAGGAGGAAACAGGGTTTTTAAGGGTTCATCGGGAGAGAGTAATGAGAGGCATTATGTAGTTAGACTTTGGCCACCAAGGAGAAACACGAAACGTACCTCGAGCCTGGGGTTTCACCAGGATCAGGATCCAGAGGATGACCTTTGACCCTGTGGATTAGCCCCTGGAGCCTGGGGATCGACGCGGCTTAAAAGTAGCTGCTGCAGACAGATATGTTTGTGAGCAAAAAACATTCACCAAGAGGCGGCAGGGCTGTAGAAAAAAACAAATACCCAGACGTATTTACAAACACATGGTAGCCACTGCAGGGATCTAACAACCCGTGGTAAACAGTGGCTCAGCATCAGCCTGTTAACACTTTACCAGACGCCACCATGCCCCCAGTCCCCCTCCACACACCCCCATCCCTCCCTGGCGGAAGTTCAGTTTACCAGAGGAAATGCCGTGATTTCCGCTTTCGGAGCGTTAACAAGCTAACACTCCATTTTAACTACTCTTTAAGGTTTCCTGACTCAGTCGAACGGTGTAGAGAAAGAACCTACCCCACACATTTTATTCTCTTCTCGTCGAAACCAATACGTGGGGGATCTAGTTTCAGGCATCTCTTTGAACGCCTGCTGCGTTAGGATTCCCACATGGTAATAGTCAGCATCCATCACTTACAGGACTGTCGGTGGGGTTGTGGTCACGGATCAGGAAGCCAAGTACCACCTCTGTTGAAATATAAGTCTTCCTGTGTGTTCTTGTGTGGACGACCCTTCCCTGGTTGACACGCAACGTTGTTTCTTTTGTTGTTGTTTTTTTTAACAACGTCAGTGCCTGGGCTTGGTTGGGGAAGACAGACTAGCCACAAAAGTTTTAGACAGGCATCTTCAAGGACAGCTCACCATAGGCCCCAGGGAACAGAAGGGTCCTACAGCCATCTAGGACACCTTCTACTAATGGAACCAAGGGCTGTCTTCAAACAGTCTAATATAGTCCTGTTCAATAGGCCCAGAGAGAAAGAAATAGAAATAGAGATAAAGAGAAAAGGAGATGGGTTAAAATATTTTAGCTGATTTAAAGATCTTTGAAATGGACTCTCCAGAAGCTACATTGTATGTTCACAATGCCTCATACAGAGAGATAACATTTGGCTGTTAAAAATTATTCACTTGTCTTCAGGCACATGCATGAGCACTCTTACTAAAACTGTTACATCAATCTACTATAGCACACAAACACACACAAGGACACACACGCACGCACAGTGCATCTCCACCTGATTAGGAATCGATCAGTGCGTTGAGCTAAAGTGTGTTGCCTCCTGGGGACTCGGTGGTGTTCGTGCGCTGGAATCTGCTCAGACATAATATCCTGTTTATATGCACTTGGCTCTCATTGATTTCCTCTTTACCTGCCCCTGTAGTGCCAACCCATCACACAAGGCTCAACGCGCAGCTAGCTGGTAGCGACTGAGGGAATGCTACGCTAATAGTCTGTTAGAAATCTATTAACGGGAGCAAATCTCTGCCCAGAGCAGTTTTAACCATTTATATTTTAGTCATTTAGCAGTCACTCCTATCCAGAGCGACTTTTAGTAATGATTAGGGTTAAGTACCTTGCTGAAGGGCACAGTGGCAGATCTTTCACCTTCAACTCTTTAATCATTAGGGTATCTGCAACCATGTCCTTGCATGTTTGCTACAGAAAAATTCCCTGTCCGTCAGCCTTCCCGTTAAGCTGTTGCAGTGAAGCCGTGGCGATTTGAATCAAGGCAGATACTTTCAAGTTAACAGCATGTCGTTCCTTTGAGGTCCCTGGACATGATTCAGAGGAAAATGGAGTTCAGAGCAATGGACAATAATAACAGGAATTTTAAGAGATGCAACATACTGTTCTCCCCACCCATTGCCATCAGTTCAGGCTGCGTCCTCCACTCAGAATTAAAAAAGAGTTTGCAAAAAGACTGGTCAAAAAGGATTTTAATATGCCCAATGTTTGTCATTCTTTTGTTCTTTTTTATTCATAGTCACAAAAGACAATATCGGTATTTTACAGCTTCATCTAACACGGTAGAAGTTAGGACATTAATGAAGTAATGAGTCATGGATTAAACCATTGACAAGGAGACTTAAAGGGTAATGAACCATCAAATTGAAAAGTAGTGAAATTCTCCTCTAATACTCAGTTTGTTCATGACATAAATAAGACCACTGCTTAAAAACAGAACAAAAAAAACATCCATTATTCCATTATGGTTATCAGCCAATATACTATAGCATGCATGTCTCAACCGGTGTGCTTTATGTGCGCACCAACAGGCGCCCAAACATTCGAAGACAGTGTTTGTTGACTAAGACGTTCCGTCCAGGGAGAAAACAGCCGGACACCACATCGGTTTTCAAGCTAAAAGCTACACTGCAAACGGTTGATGGAAGAAGCGCACACACTAACCTCTTACTGAGGTTTAAGGGGAAGTTAAAAGGGATTAAATGTGTCATGTCAAAACTCAACAAACAAAAACATTTGAGGGAACCATCCACATCTAATGGACCTGCCACTGCGAAGTGACTGTTTTTGCTTATATCCATGCCACTGCTGAACATGTTCTCAAATGTCTTGATATGCGGGATTGGGGTGGCACCTAGCCAAGTAACAGGAATTGTTAGTGAAAAACTATTAAAGTGGAGAAACGAGTGATAGATAGAGCTGGGAGCGCAAGAGATAGATATAGTAAGAGAGCAAGCAACAGAGATATAACACAGAACAGATAGCTTGGGGGAAGGAGAGAGGAGATAGTGTGTGTGAGAGAGAGAGAGAGAGAGAGAGAGATACAAAACGGTCAAATCCGGTGCAATTTCATCCCATCTCTCCTGTAATCCCTTCAGAACACAAAGTAACAAAAAGAGCCATTTCATCTCTTCCCTTCTCAGGAAATGACAGGATACAAACAGGGTCGGCCTCAGCAGCCATTACCCTTCATTATTCTACACGGCAGAGCCACCGTGGGACAGGATGTGCTTTAAACACCATGCTGATCCGCCAGGGATAAGCAGCAGAATGTATTACAGACATCTCATAAATAGATGTCTGATGTCTCATACTATTCTAATCATTGTCTAAGGCCTCAGGGGCGAGAGGCCAAATGACCTGTCACTGGGAGTCTGTGGCCAAATTTCCTAATCTGACTTGATGTTTTATTCTTAGTTTATTCCTCCTTGTGTGAGACAAAAACAAACAAAGGCCTAATTCAGTTATATTGCACTATCAGTGAAAGCGTGACATTTGGAAAATGCAGACATGGTGTTTGTAAGGCCTTAGAGTGGTGCAATAATCCAACAGAAAGTTTACAAAAAATTAACAATAAACTCTGTGAGAACATTATCATTTCATTATTGCTTTGTGGTTCTTTTGCGTTAATTAACACATTGTATTTAATGTGTACTTGGTTTCAGTTTCCTTTAGGGACAGGTAGCATGTTATAGATGACAGTCTAGGAGATATCGGTGACGTATATCCCCACGTGTTGCTGCTTGCCACTAGGGTCAGTAAAGAGGTCAGGGGTTAGTTTATAGGTCGGGTTAGGTTTAAATTATACGGCAGTTTTAATGTGGCATGAATTTGAATTTGAAATACTCTCTTGCCCATGTTAACACCCTTCTATCCATGATTTTGTATTCTTCAGTTTGCTACTGTCTAACAGAGACCAATGGCACATTTCACGTGCTGTACTGTTTATGCAATGTTCTTGAGTTTTGAAACTGAAAGTACATTATTGAATAAAATATCCTGTTTGCCGTCGACATAGAGAAACTTGTATCTGGTTCCTGCTTATGCTGCAGTTGTTCATATCATTCTTACAAGCCACTGTTCAGATGAACTTTCAATTTACTGGTAGCTGTGTCTTTCCATTTTTTTCTGTCCCACACAAGCCGTCGTCTTTCTCACACTAAAATACTTTTGCCTTTGTTATTTCCAGCTAGTTACTCAAAATGTCCCACACATGGCTTGGACTTTTCTGGCAGTATTTTAGGTTTCAGATACCACTCGTCCTGTTTGGTTAGTGTCTCCGACTGTTCACTTAGAGCAGCTCCATGTTTTCTTTCTGATATGACTGGGTTCACTCTCTTACAGCCCCATCCCCGCAGAAGGGGTGTATAGGAACAAAATTACAGTATTTCCCATATTGCAGAGAAATATATTTAAGTTTGACATTATTTGGGGGATTTAGAAATGTTCTAACCCAAAGTGAAGTGCATTAGGTATATTACATTTTGACAGATAATAGAAGTTATTTTCCTTTCATCTCAAGAAAACCAGCTGAGACCAGCACATGTTTGTTAAATTAAGTACATTCATTCTTAATAAAGAAGTTATCAGCATAAGGGCAAGTAGACCTTTTTAAAGTTCTGTGAGTGTGTAAGTTTGAGATAACCTATAGTGAGGGAAAAAATTATTTGATTTTGTACGTTTGCGCACTGACAAAGAAATGATCAGTCTATAATTTTAATAGGTTTATTTGTACAGTGAGAGACAGAATAACAACAAAAAAATCCAGAATACCGCATGTCAAAAATGTTATAAATTGATTTGCATTTTAATGAGCGAAATAAGTATTTGATCCCCTCTCAATCAGAAAGATTTCTGGCTCCCAGGTGTCTTTTATACAGGTAACGAGCAGAGATTAGGAGCACACTCTTAAAGGGAGTGCTCCTAATCTCAGCTTGTTACCTGTATAAAAGACACCTGTCCACAGAAGGGTCTCCATGCAAGAACTCACCTCGTGGAGTTGCAATGATCATGAGAACGGTGAGGAATCAACCCAGAACTACACGGGAGGATCTGGGTGAAAGTGTTGTGGTCAGATGAGACCAAATTCGAGCTCTTTGGCATCAACTCAACTCGCCGTGTTTGGAGGAGGAGGAATGCTGCCTATGACCCCAAGAACACCATCCCCACCGTCAAACATGGAGGTGGAAACATTATGCTTTGGGGGTGTTTTTCTGCTAAGGGGACAGTATAACTTCACAGCATCAAAGGGACGATGGACGGGGCCATGTACCGTCAGATCTTGGGTGAGAACCTCCTTCCCTCAGCCAGGGCATTGAAAATGGGTCGTGGGTGGGTATTCCAGCATGACAATGACCCAAAACACACGGCCAAGGCAACAAAGGAGTGGCTCAAGAAGAAGCACATTAAAGTCCTGGAGTGGCCTAGCCAGTCTCCAGACCTTAATCCCACAGAAAATCTGTGGAGGGAGCTGAAGGTTCGATTTGCCAAATGTCAGCCTCGAAACCTTAATGACTTGGAGAAGATCTGCAAAGAGGATTGGCACAAAATCCCTCCTGAGATGTGTGCAAACCTGGTGGCCAACTACAAGAAACGTCTGACCTCTGTGATTGCCAACAAGGGTTTTGCCACCAAGTACTAAGTCATGTTTTGCAGAGGGGTCGTATACTTATTTCACTCATTAAAATGCAATTTATAACATTTTTGACATTCGTTTCTCTGGATTTTTTTGTTGTTATTCTGTCTCTCACTGCACGAATAAACCTACCATTAAAATTATAGACTGATCATTGCTTTGTCAGTGGGCAAACGTACAAAATCAGCAGGGGATGAAATATTTTTTTTCCCCTCACTGTAGGTAATATCGTCTTGAAGAGGTATGGTGTTTCAGATGGTTTCGGATGGACATCGATGGACACTGCTGGTCAAGCGTCAGGGACAAAGATAGTTTCACCACTGTGAGAGGCAGAACACCGTGCTTGGTGCAAGTTTGATCATATAGCCCCCGTGGGTGGACAGGCTGGTTCTTTAAACTGTAAGTCTCTAGCCCAAAATCAGCCTTGGCTTTTTCAAATCAAATACAAATATTTACACTCCTGTGGATGTTTCGGGAGAAGGAGGAGCAACGCTCACACACCGTCTTGCCATTGCCTGAACCCCTCCCTTGGGGTTCAGGCAGCGGCGCTGCTCATAACTGGAGCCATTCTTCCAGGATCAGAGACGGTTTACAACTGACTGCCTACACTGAATTTCATGACGGTTTTACTAATTAAAAGTGGACCATGAATTATATCATCGAAGTCATGAGTGTGTAGACGCGTTAATTTAACCCCTAGCCAGTGTGGAAGTCAACCTCTGAGCATTGTCAGCGAGACGTGAGAATAGGGCGCACTCAGAGTGTAGTTGATAGGGGTTGGGGTCCACGGTAACACTAAAGTATCTGGGGATTTTAGTGACAGTTACTGTTTCTGCAGATGACAGCGTCTGCAAGTGAGGTGTTTCTCTTTAGACCCTTCTGATTTGTGGGGCCAATAAGCAGACCAGAACGGAACGAGGAAGTGGAAATAAGTAGGGTATCTACCGTCTCTGCCAAGATATCTTCCCTATTGTTAGCTGCTGATAGCAAAGATTACCTTTTGTATTGCTAACAATATACATGTTCTGAAGATGAAAGGCACATGGGAGGAGCCAAGACCATGTGGGTCCAGTCTATCCAATACGATCGCAGATATGCATAACAACAACTGGGCAACTAAGTATTTTTCTTCTCAAAGTTGCCTGAATGACACAAGTGCCCACTTATACACCAGTCCATTTGTAATGACTTTAACAATACTTGAACAAATAAACCTCATGTTATTTGATACTCCTTCAAGGGCCTACAAACTAACATTTCTGCTACATTTTGTGACCTACAAACTGACATCTCATCGTTTCTGAATTTTTTTGTTGTATCTTCTCGCTTTGTCTTTTCCTCTCTGAATAGATTAATGAGTTTCAGAAGAAAGTTCTTTATTTCTGGCCATTTTGAGCCTGTCATCGAACCCACAAATGCTAATGCTGAATTTACTGAACTAGTGTAAAGAAGGACAGTTTTATTGCTTCTTATTCAGCACAAAACATTTCAGTTGTGCTAACAAAATCACAAAAGGGTTTTCTAATGATCTAATGATCTAATGATTCTAAATTATGAACTTGGATTAGCAAACACAACATGCCATTGAAAAACAGGAGTGATGGTTGCTGATAATGGACCTCTGTATGCCTATCTTGATATTTCATTGAAAATCAGTCGTTTTCAGCTTCAATAGCCATTTAATGTTAATTCAATAGCCGATGTTGTAAATGTCTACGCTATTTCTGAATAGATCTACTCTGTATTTCTGATCAACTTGATGTTATTTTAATGGACAAAAAATGTGCTTTTCTTTCAAAAACAAGGACATTTCTAAGTGACTCCAAATTTTTGAACGGTAGTGTACAGCATTACTTGATATACACAGACACATCAGAAGTGAAATATTTGACAGCATAAAAATAGAATAAAACACCTCCAAAATGTTTCAAACACAACCGTTATCAGCTGCTTGACCTCCATATTATCCTCAGCTGAGGCAGAGTAAATAAAAACGTTGTAAGAAGAAGAGGAAAAGAGCTACTCATTTTTCCCTGGAGCTTTTAGTTTAGGAGAGCTGTGCTGTGGATATGACTTTGCACTTCTTTATCGTCTGTGAAGACGGAAATAAAAAATCACCAAACAGAGAACAATTGCTGCTGAAAAGTGACAGGGAGAGGGAGATTGGGAGGGGGTGATATAGAGAGACCAGCAAGAAATTCCACCTTTTAGTTCTGCTTCCTCTCTTGGAAAATATGATTCAGCATAGCGCTTTCAGATTTTTCGACACTTGAGCTTTTTGTCTAATTGCTTAAGTGCAGGCAATTACTATAAGCGAGCTCTAGGAGAGAATCATGAAGTCAGTCTTACATAGCTATATACTACGTATACGCTAATCATTCACTGAAGTACATGATGCACTTTTTACATTTTAATTGCATATGTTCAGTACATCTACATTAATTGTTGCAATTAACCATAGCAAGACGAATGATTAAAAAAGGATTAAGTAACAAGGATTTTTAAATCTCAAAATCAACGTTTGTTTACATGTTGTCAAATTGACCTTCATCGTTTGCCTCACGTTCAAAGCCTGTTCGGGTTTTGCTATTTTCCTGCCAAGCCTGCGTCAGAAATGTTAAAGTTTCTAACATAACCCTGGAACTTGTCGCATGAAGAGAGAGAGTGTGTTTTCAAAATTGCCTGTTTAGACTGTGACAGCCCGAAGTTCTGTAATTCAGGTGAGCACTTTTCCCAGTTCCAATAACTACAGGGACAGTGAGAGAATGAAGCCCCAAGGAGTGCGATGAGTGTTTCAATAAAGACCCAGCCTGACGGCAGGCAGCACAGAGACAGGAGACTACCACAATGACTACAAACTGGAAATTACACAAACCACTGGTGGTATGGAAATGCACACACGCACACACACACACACACACACACACACGCTCAGGCACAGACTCCTTGGGGAATGAAAATGGCATCTCTCATGGCAGTTTAGGCTTAAGCTGACCTCCAGTGCGTGACATGGATAGCTCTGTGTGTGTGTGTGTGTGTGTGTGTGTGTGTGTGTGTGTGTGTGTGTTTGTGTGTATGTGTGTGTGTGTGTGTGTTTGTGTGTATGTGTGTGTGTGTGTGTCTGTGTGTATGTGTGTGTGTTAGACAAAGAGAAAGAATGAGGGAGAGAGAGACCAGGACACTCCAGACCTCCAGTGTTTACAGTGCTTATCTAAATCAGGGGTCAGGTCGTCTGGGGTCACTGCTCCTATTTGCCATGTTGATAGACTGGGTAATGACAGAATCCCTTCCACAGAAGGCCACACTGCATTGGTTCATGGCTTCATATGAATATCTCATTATCTCTCCCTCCCTCCATCTCTACACTGCTCTCTCCCTTCATCCTTCTCTCTCTCTCTGGTCCAGTAATTTGTGTGATGGATCTAAAGGATATGAAATCCAAGGTGGGCCGGTATAGGCGAGTTCATAATCTATCCATCCGTCCATCTATCCATCTACTCACCCACACACATTACCACCCACCCATCTATACACCC
>JACXGI010004193.1:0-20802 GCA_016801175.1 Esox masquinongy
GGGGGGGGGGGGGGGTTCTAAATGACGTTTTATTTCTTTGGCTTTGTTCCCTCGGTGGAACAGTGGAACATAATTCCACCCAACAGAGTGCTGACTGTAAGATGGATTATTTCTTCTCAGAATCAGGAGCCGTGCTGGAGAACGTAGCGGCCCATTTTGCCGGCAATGCTATAATGATGAATATTCAACATGAGGGAAATGTAGAGTACCACAAGCTTGTTTCACAGAGGCAAAGCGAGAATAACGGATTTTCAACAGGTGGTGCTTCTTTCGATAAAAAAAACAAACTCCTATTATTCTATGTATTTTCTGTTTGTAGGGTTTTTTTCCTTCCAATATGGCTGCTCTGGAACAAAAACACAAACAAAAACTATGATTATTCATTTTTTAGAGTGCCCAACAATTGTGTTTCATATTTCAGCCTTTTTGTTTTCTGCTCCTTTGAAACGCACATAATCAGTCTGATTATTCCCTCTATTACAGTGTGCTGCATTCGTGTATGTATTTCTTCTTCCCTGGTTACGAATTCACCACACTGACATAAAATTGTAATGTGATAGAGATATCTTTTCTGTTTTGCATAATGTCACAGTGTATCCAAAAAGCAGAATCCTTTTAAATCATCTATTGTATACCTTTTAACAGAAATCTAGCCTACAGAGAAGAGAATGAAAAGAAGATATAACAAGAAAGCCCCAGGCCAAAAGACACTGGCATACTTTTTCGTTTTGCATAGCTCTCTCTCTCTCTCTCTCTAGCTCGGTTGTTTTTGTCAAATGTTAAATTCACGCCGTTCCTCCTCTTAGAGTTCGTTTAGCGTTCTCTAGTAACCTTTCACAGCTTTCCTTTCTCACCTGACTATCCAAGTTCTACTTTGACTGCTTGTAATAACTCCCTTAATAAATAGGCAAACAACTGAAGGAACCTGTATTTTGCTCAAATCAAATGGTTTATGTTGTACTGTGTGGATGCTTCAACAAATAGGCAAACAGTTTAGTAATGGTTTGAACCAGATAGCATAAATGGTGTACCACTTTCCTTTATTGGTCTTTTCTGGTGCTTACAGCTACCCACACATTACCATCGCTAGCCAATAAATTATTAAGTTCCTTGATTACTGAACTACTGTTTCCATCCTATGTTTCCCTCTTTTTCTGACAGACAACCTTCACTTCTTTATTTCCATATTTCAATTATTAATACAACCCCCCCCTTTATCTCTGTTTTGCAGCTATTGGACGAACTCTTATCCCGCGCTACTTCAGCACAGTGTTCGAGGGTGGTGTCACTGACCTGTACTACGTCCTCAAACACTCCAAGGAGTCCTTTCACAACTCCTGCATTACAGTGGACTGTGATCAGTGCACCATGGTCACGCAGCATGGGAAACCGATGTTTACAAAGGTAAACTCTGACCTCTGGACAGAAACCTGAAATAAAATCGTTCATCATTTATGAGTCGATAACTTGCCATGTGTATAGCACTCATAACAAGAAGCTACGTTTTTTTCTGGGGAATTTACAAATGAGGTGGTTGTACATCAAAGATCAGCTTGGACTTTTGATACCTTTCTAATGGGTTTTACTTACTTTTGGGGACATGGACCAAGACACTGGAATAAAAGTGCAAACGTTGGGTGTCATTTAGAAATGTTCCATGTAAGAGCGGAAGATGTGTTTGTAACTATCTGCGTAGGTTACGGCGTAAGGCAAACCTGTGTAGCAGTGTGCCCTCGGAAGCTTGACACATATGGGAGACTTGTCAGAGAATATGCTGTGGAGCTTAGATTTGGAGTAGTGTAGTTTATGCAGGGCCGGCTCCAGGCATAAGCGACATAAGCGGTCGCTAGGGAGCCCCCTCCCAATTGGAGAGGGGGGGCCCCAAATCAAATTTTGCTCAGGGACCCAAAAAGGTTAGAGCTGGCACTGAGTCTGTGTATCTCAAACTGTATGAGACAAGATCTAGAGTTTATTGACAAGGTATGAATGTATTTCAAGCCATCTAACCAATCTGACATTGTAACGTGCGACAGGAAGTGATCACAACAGAACAAAAAGGAAAAGACGAAAAGTGATCAACGGATATAATTTTATAAATAACGGGTAGGCAAAAGCACACGGTGCGTGACAACGAAGCACAAACAACAATCCATAGTGGGTACAAACAAGGGAGCAACCTAAATAGTGTCTTTGGTGATTGGTAACAGGGAACAGGTGCGCAGGAGTGGGGTGCATTCAGAACGACTGGTACCTGTGGTTAGTTCACCTGTGGTTAGTTTACCTGTGGTTAGTACACAGTCGGTTAGTACACCTGTGGTTAGTACACCGGCGGTTAGTACACCTGTGGTTAGTACACCGGCGGTTAGTACACCTGTGGTTAGTACACCGGCGGTTAGTATACCTGTGGTTAGTACACCGGCGGTTAGTACACCTGTGGTTAGTACACCGGCGGTTAGTACACCTGTGGTTAGTACACCGGCGGTTAGTACACCTGTGGTTAGTACACCGGTGGTTAGTACACCAGTAGTTAGTACACCTGTGGTTAGTACACGGGTGAGGCTGAGCGCAGGAGGGGAGGATCTGGAGTGGACTAGATTGGTGACATTACAGACATGGGTATATCAAAGCCCTGTACATCCTCTCATTTGGCTTTGAAAGTATCTGAAATGTGTAATACAATGTAGATAGGTTATATGCTTGATGTTGGCCACATTGGTAAGTACTTATTAAGCCTAGTGGTGTCGAATGCAGGGACGTTTTACATACATATTCTGTAACCTTCAGATGTACCCATGCCATAGTGCTATTTCTTAAAGTTTTTGGAACCCTACTCAAAGCTGAAGAGATAAAAGTACATTTAGTGTGGAGCATCAAGCAATGTTTGATTCCGATGGCCAATTTTGTTAGAATAATTTTTTCAGCTGTCTTTTTTTAAACCGGGGCTCATCTTAGTGAGGCTAGCTGGAGGGACTTTTTCTACATACCTTGATTTCGTGGCTTACGCCAGATACCTGCACAATATCTATTACCCAAAATCCAGTGATATCCTAATCCTTATCACCATGGTTATAGTTGGCATACAACCAAATTCAGAAGTTGAAAGCGTAAGCGTAAAACATTAACAGCTGAAGTACAGTAAAACAGTTCACACACAAACAGGGTAAACAAAACATTTTCTCATCCGCCCCATTTAAACTTTAACAAAATCGGGAAGGGTAAAATGAATTCATTAAAATAAATTCCACTAACAGAGCACGTTCCGGGAGCTCCCATCCAGGCTTCTGGCACTGGAGCACTGAATCTCAATCAGCTCTCTGCCTCGTTCTGTCTTCCCTCTTCTCCCTCCCTCCAGCCCTCCACTCCCTCCAATTCTCATCCCTGGAGAAATCATTCCAGGCTGCTTCTTTATCCTGTAGGGAAAAGGCCCAGTGAACCCGCTGGGAGTAATCTGGATGTGTAAAACCTGTGTGTGTGTGTGTGTGTGTCTGCGTGTGCGTGTGTGTTTGTGTGTGTGTGTGCAGGCGTGTGTTTGGTAATAAGTGTCTGTGCTTGTGTGGGTGTTTAGGTGTGGCGGGAGTATTGGTTTTTGGACGAGGGTACCCCCTGCTGTACCTCTATGTTATCCCAGAAGCTCCATTCAATACCCAGCAGGTTCCGCTATACCTGGGCTCTTTGAATGCTGCACTGGGGCCAAGGACCTCGTTACTGTAGCCCAGTGGGACATTACTACCTGTGGGGGGAAAAGAATGGGGTGGGGGTTGTATGGATGTAGCATTGTAGCATTGTGGCCAAGGACCTTGTTACTGTAGCCCAGCGGGCCTTCACTACATGCAGGGACAGAAGAATGAGGTTGGGATTCTGTGGATGTAGCATTTTAGCATTGGGGCCAATGCACTTGTTACTGTAGCCCACTGGACCTTCCCTACCCGGAGGGATTGTAGAAAAAGAACCAAGCTAGTTTCTCAGCCAGTGATATTATCTCTTTCAGTTGATTTCTCATTTGTTTATTTAGTGAACTGCTTTGGCTAAAGGCAATTTGTTTTGAATTGATAATGGTGATGAATTGATAATGCTGATGAATTGTGACATAATAACAGTGTAATAATGTGTTTTTAATGTCATTAAGGCCTTATAGATAATGCATGTATATGATTATGTATTATAATGTAAGCGTTAATGCTTTGTTGCACTCTCATTCAATAATGTATACCTTTCAATCACGCTGATATTTAAACCTAATCCATTATGAATAAGGCTGTAGGCCTGCAAAGGGGCTAAATAAAGAAAAGAATGCTGTCTC
Source organism: Esox masquinongy (assembly GCA_016801175.1). NCBI lineage: Eukaryota > Metazoa > Chordata > Actinopteri > Esociformes > Esocidae > Esox > Esox masquinongy. The sequence goes on from JACXGI010004193.1 coordinate 4,301, forward strand.
ACAAGGAAGTGGTGATGCTGTGTTACTCTCTGGTTCTAGAATTTGTGGTTGAGATTCCTTGGCCAAAACAAATGTTCTGAAGATTTATTACAGGCATCTTAAATCAATGGTGATTCTCTGTGGGGGCAGTACTTTCATGGTCTGTGTTTTTATTCAGCTACTGCTACTTTTCATACAGGCGGTGAAGTGTGATTTTGTTGTGAAGTGTGGTATTGTAAGAGTAGAGATTGTTCTTCAAGGTGACGGTATAAAAAATGTTTTAACCGAATCCAGAATGTTGACATCACTTTTTAGAGCTCTATTTGCCTTGGTATCCGGTTTATAAGAGCAGTAAGGCATCTCATATTGCCAATTTACCACGGTTATTTCGCAATGCGTTGTGCTTAAGAACAGCTCTTAGTCGTGGTATATTGGCCATATACCATACCCTCTCATACCTTAATGCTTTCATATATCATGGTTTTCAGCCAATCAGCATTCAGGATTCGAAACACCCACTTTTTAATTGACTGTATACATCACAATTTTATACTGTTATAATTGCATTTGTGGTATATTGCCAACATACCTCAGTTAAGGGCTGTATCCAGGAACTCTGGATGTGACATGGCTAAGAATAGCTCTTAGTTGCCGCATATTGGTCATTCACCACAAACCCTCATGCCTTATTGCTTCGTACAACCGATAAATAATCTCAGCTGTGGAGGTTTAGTTGTGAATTGTTTGTCAAATTGTTGGTAAATAAATTAAATATAGGTTGTTTATTTTACACAATATTTCTGTAAATTTACATGACCTCTTTTTGCTTACCCCAACAAGCAAGTGTTCTGGACAGCCTTTTTAACCTATTTAATACATTTTTAGCCATTAGCTGTAGATCCATCTTTTTCAGGCTGTTTAGTCCGTCTTACTAAATAATCTGCAGCTTTCCGGTGCTTCATATTCATGTGCGGAACTCAGTCTCTGCTCTACTGGTAGAGAACAGGCTATTGTGATCAATGGTGCTTGTTTAATAAAGTTTTATCAAAGCTGAAAAAATATCAGTGTTATAGAACCAAATATAATAATATAGTATGGCGTCACTTTAAAACAAAACAACAGATGAAATCAAATATAATTGTGAATGATAATTTCTCAACTTGCAATACTGCATAGTTATTGCATATGCATAGTTATTCTGCATAAACACCTCATTCATAATTTTCACGGGAATGTGCCTGTAGAGTAGCATTTCTCAATCTACATGTCACAAACCTATGTGGGATCACCCACCTGATGTGAAAATTGGGTTGTGAGAAAAACTGGAAAAAATATGCACATTTTTCGTACTTACTATGTTACTAACATCCACAAGCCACTAACTGAAGCTATAACAAACAGCGGTATACGAACATGTTTCTAACATGAATGGTTTACGCTACAATATATTGACCCCATTAAAACAGAGGAAATAGGCACAACCTCCATGGTGGCACTCTTTCAAAGTAACAAGCTGACCACCGCAGTCTGGGTTTGAGCCTTGACTAGGCTGTTTTCTGACAGGTTCATGGAAAGCCTCATAGGCTGTGCAAATTAGCTCTCCTAGGGAGTGATTGTCAGAAGGGATTTAGGAAGCCTGCACAGGTAACTGAGGTTGTCATTTGAGCAAGCACACCCTCACATGTCATTTCTGGGTTAGAAGAGCAGTGTGGAAATAACCTGAATGGCTTGGCGTGGAGGCGTGGGAGGAAGGATTGCAATCTTCAGCTCTCCTAAATTCATTGAGAGTTGTCGATATGAGACAGGGCCAAAGATAGAATTGGATACGACAAAACTGATGAAGAAATAAGAGAGGAACAGTGGGTAAGAAAGGGTAAATAATATATCAAATAAATAGAAGGCAATAAATCAGTCTGGGGTGTTAAAGACATTCAATGAGTATATTCTTTCCTACACAAAAGAACAAATATTGTCTGACCTTCCGTGATTTTTTTCTGAAGTTTCCAAACCTTTCTGATGTATTTCAAACCATTTAAATATTATTACAAATCAGTAAATAATAATGTGTATAGACTGTTGAAGCTGAAATTAAAATGTAAGTATTTTTCATTGATTATGTCACTTTCTTTTACATTACTTTTGGCTATTGGATTTTTTGGGGGGGATTTTTGGCAAGATTTCTAAATACTGTAACAATATACTATGCCATAATTTGTTTCTGTTACGTTGAATACTGTAATCCTTGCCTTTTTGATCCTGTGACACTGATTCTGTTTTAATTTTACTTATTGTAACTAGTACTATTCTTCTGTAGCCCGTTGTCTGCACATATAAAAGATACATATCCACACATATTTGCAGAAGCATTAAGAAACACCTGATCTATGTCCATTGGCCTAAAGATCCCCAAAACGTCAGATCCGCTGCCACTCCACAGCCCGTTTTAATGGTTTCCTCAACAGAATGTTTTCCCAATAGTTAATATGATGTTTTAAAACCTAGTCCATTTAAACAGTATGACACATTTTGTAGATAAATGATGTATTTCACATACTTCTGTGGTCAGGATTGTATTGTGAGGCCAGGGTTCACTAATCTGTGAAACAGCTGGAACCCTAATCAAACTAGAATTAAAGCTCTTTCCATTGTCCAAACATTCAGGATTATTTCGAAACATTGCTTCTGTCTAATCTGCACTAATCTATCCAAAGAACACCACATTACTGGACTAAACAGCGTCCACCAACGACTAACTGTTAACTCGAGAACTATGGGGAAAAAAAGTGGTTCAGAGGGCCGACTTAATCTAAATGGCCAGAACAGCTCAGGATTACACTAAAGAAGCGTCCTCCCATTTTTAAGTAGCTTGGAGTGTACCACCAGAGCAGGTTAAATGATATAGTCAACGGTAGGAGCCAGCAGAGGAAAACATTTTCCCTTTTTTTCTTGTCCTTCTCCTCTTTTTTTCTTCTTCCAGCATTGCAGAATGAAACCACGTGACAAGGCCTGTACGCCCGCCAGCCTCTTTCTTGTTGATCCTCTAGAGACCATCTGTGCTGGGGGCATTGATTAGAGTGTGTCTGCCGGGATTACATCTTTTCGGTTGCCATGCCAACTAATCAGCTGATTTTTTATTTTTTTTGCCGCTCACTCTCTCCCTCCGTCTGGTTGCCATGGCAACAAAACATTGGGAACAGCGAGGACCCTGACAACACTGAATCCAGCAAAAGGGGGCAAATGTGTATTTTTTTGGGGGGGGGGGTTCTCACGCACATTTTCTCTTTCTCTCTGACTCTTAATTGGCCACTCTCTGACCCAAAGTTCTTTTGTCCCTGCCGTAAACATGCTCCTCTCAACATCATCTTCCAGAGTGTGTGCAAGGAATAAAATAAGAGGAATAAGAACAGACCTGGTGAATGAAGGGAGAGTAAATAAAGGCCCCTTCATAATAGTCACCCAATTCTAAACAACTTGAACAAATTCCAAACTGAAGGACTTCCTGCTGAGTTTTCTGTGAAAATGATTTCTGGCTCTTGAAAGGCGATCCCTGTGGTGATTACCCAAATAAACAAACGTCTGTGTGCCAGTGAGACATAAATAACTAATCATTAATGAAATATTTCAACGTGGGAAATTATGTCTAAGGTGATGTAAACCGTAGCCCATTATGTACTTAGCGACTTCTATTTTGGGGGGAAAAAACTATTGAAGGGAGCTGACTAGGCCTTTCTGTTTATGAATTATACTGCAACGTTGGTCTCATGCCTGGCTTCAGTGACTTGTTATGATCGCCTTACGAACACGTTTTGCTCATCTTTGTTGTTGGACAGGTATGCACAGAGGGCCGGCTGATTCTTGAATTTGCCTTCGACGACCTAATGAGGATCAAGACCTGGCACTTCACCATCCGCCAGTATAGAGAACTCATCCCCCGCAGCATCCTGGCCATGCACGTGAGTAGGGTGACATCATCGTTTACGCCAGCTTTGTGCGGCGGACACAGAGTCGGTCCCTCCATCCCGCGGGCTGACATCATCGACATGTGACCACCCGGCCATTTTCGATTCAGGTGTATCGAATAATCACAGTCCTCCTCCCTCGGCTCTCAAGCGCCCCGACTTCACCGAGACACTTAGCCGTTATTCATAAGCGTATGAATTTAAAAGCCATACAAAGCAGTTTGGAAAGTGTCCCAATTTGGGGGGATTTCATAAATCAATTTATTTGCAGACATCAAAGGAAGGCTTAGATGAAAGAGGGCCTTTGACTGAAAAAAAAAAAAACAAGGTCAAATGAAGAAACTGCTTAATTCTAGTAAGTGTAACAAACTTAGAAGTCGCACAGAGGGAGAGGCAGTGAAAAGTGCGCTTCCTGCGCTGTCATAATTCTATATGTTAACATAATTCGAAATGTTGTAAACAATTTATTATGTTTGTGCGGCATCATATTCGTGCGAATGAACTAATAGGCCTATGAATCAAATACGCTTCCCATATGCCCGTAACCGATAATAACATCATCTCATAGTGTACCTGAAAGCCTGCAACAATGACTGAAAGAGACAGCCTATATTCTCCACCCAATTTTTGGTCTCCAGCCCTCCGGGCCCATAGGTGTGTTTAAAAAGTAGCCTAGTTGTCCATCGTACAGCCAACCTCCTTCTTTTTGCCAAATCTTTATTTGAAATTCACACACCATTAAATTGGCCCCTGTGGGTATTCCTGCTAATTCCAGGAGAGCAGGGTATTGTGGGCCCTGGCCGGATATTTCACAGGCATGCGAGTGATGTGTTAAAGTGAGTTTGCTCTTTTGATCATAGCCTCGGCTAATGAAAAGGCTAGAGAGATTCATGGCTGGAATTGGGAACGCTGAATTTAAACTGAATTTAGACTGACAGACAGATATAACCCCAAATGCACATGTGAATGTGTGCTCTCAAACACACATACACACACAAACAAACACATAAGCAACTATAGCAGACATTTTTATAAAACTCTCAACAGTCTGTTGTGTTTTTTTTTGTACTAGCATTCATGGCTTGTAAAACACAGCTTTTGGAATGGAAAAAAATTGTGTTGTGGGTATTTCAAGGTTAGGCTACTTTGTTTTTGAATGGGTAGTCCATGTAGTTGTGGAGATAATAACGACGGTTGAGAAAGTGTTTGACACCTCTTTGAGTCATAGGTTCTCAAAATATGAAGCGGTAATGAGGTGGTTACTTGGCATTGATATGCATTTAACAATTTCAAATCAAACTATAACAGAAACCCATGTTTAGATTTTCTCCGTTTTATTGTTATCCACATGGAAACATGCTAATTCTCAGCTGTACTTGGTTTAACATCGACATAGTTCATCCAATATTGTGCAAAAGCTAAGCAATGTTCTCCCTCTCTCTGTGTACAATAAAGAATGACGTGATATTTTCTTTCCTGAAAGTCTCCAGACCAAGATGCGAGTGAAGATGAAACTATGCATTTTTCATAAGCTTCTGAAAGGAAGTATGCGCCAGGCTTCTCAGTCCGGGCTATCTTTGCTTTGTCAATACACAGCATTTTCTGACCGGAGACTAGACTATGATATATAAGAGTAAAGCGGATTGGGAGGATAACTGGCATTTTAGCCGAAAATCCCTTTAAATAAGTCCTATTAATAACTGCAGCGTTCGTAGAATAACCTTCACCAAACCGCATGTAATGATGAGTAATCGGGCTCGTACAAATAATAACGATGCCTAATGCAAAGCATTTGGACCAGTTATGTTCTAACAGCTTTAGGGTTCAGGGTTGCTTCAGTAACAATGGCTACCGCACGAACAAACTCTGAAGTGTCACGAAAATGTTCACGTCAGCGGCCGATAGGAATGCACGCTGTATGTTTTCTCTATCTCGATGGTATGACTTACCCTCTCTCCCCCTCCCTCCCCCATCCCTCAGGCACAAGACCCCCAGGTGTTAGAGCAGCTCTCCAAAAACATCACCCGCATGGGGCTCACCAACTTCACCCTAAACTACCTCAGGGTAAGAGCTCTCTCCTTCTCTCTCTCTCTCTGACACACACTTTAATTCAATCACCGTCTTTCTCTCGCTCCTCTCCGTCTATGTCTGTCTCTCTGTCGTTCTCGGTCTGAGTCGGTGTGGCTCTGTTTAGTCTTTCTGTCGGTCTCTTTCTCGCTCGCTTGCTTTCTTCCTTTCAGACTCGCGTAAGGTACACCCACAAAGACATGCACACACACAGACACACACGCCCACACAACCCAACACCCCTCAATCTATCAATCACCTTGATACAGGGATCATACCCTCCACAAATACCCTCCATACCCTCCATAAAAAAGAGGATATTTAGAGAATGTCAAAATGGAATATAGAATATAATTACATTTACGGACTGCACTGACAGCTATCACAATATGTTTTTTTAATAATCTGAACCATACATAAATACATCAGTCATCTTCCCCCTATATGGATCTTCTTGTTTTCTTTTTTGGTCCAATCCTCAGTGTATTTATAACATATACTTAGTTAAAGTCTCAGAAGCCTGCACCGGAATACATTAGTCAGTATTTCAGACGTCTTTTGTTTGTGCTTTTCATTCCAAGACTGAGTGACAGCTCCGACTTCCAAATGGGAGAACAAGAGGGGAAGAGCGAGTGAGAAAAGGGAGAGGGAGCGAATTAATTGGATTGTGAAAATTAGCATAACATTAATGAACGCTCCCTGTTGAGACACGTAATTGTGAAATGCTGTGCGGAGAGACAGGGAGAGCCTAGCTACTGTTTGTTATGAAGACTATGGAATGGAGTGTGGAGGGGGGTCGGACTAGATTTTTTTAACCAGCTCATTTTTTTTGGGTTGTTGAAAAATTGAATTACGCAGACTGTCTTGCTTCCAGTTATTGGCAACATATCATCTATTACCTATAGGAAATGTCTCTGTTGTCTGTGTAGTACTAACAGGCTATTGTTTTTGTGTTGGTTCATCTTTTTAAATGACACCCTCCTCCACAACTTACCTCATTTATCCGAATCAGAAATACCCCCTGCGATTTTTCAACAACAAATCCTACTTAGCTTTGAGGCAAATGAGGAATTGGCTGACTGTTGGAGGTCGCCGCGGGGTCAATATCATACTTTACTTTGAGTAGACACATCATCTTCCTCACGTCATAGTGAGCCGTAACGATTCCTCTCTCGCTATCTTCGAGTGTCACTGTTCAAATCAAATACGCCCTTTCCTCACATAAATGGAAAAGGAAATCTGTATTGTCTTTTGAAAGGCGCTTGTGCGTTTCCCACCGTTTATCAGTTCTTCCCAAAGAGACTGACGGTTTCCTGGCCAAGGGTCAAAACTGTCTTTTTTTTTCAGTCGGCGTATTTAAGCCTTTCCATGTATTAGAGCCGAACGGCAGGCTTCCTACCATTCAACCTGAAAATAGCACTGGTTTTCAGGCTCAAATCCAGGGATTGTTCCCTGAGCTAGGGGATAGACTCGTGTCAAGAGGACAGTATCAGAGAAAGTATATGGGCTTAGTGGGTTTCATACATGTTCAATTTGCCTGCCGTCCAATGGCATTATTAAACAGCACTGTAGAAACAGTGTGGTTGGTGTTGATGGGCACTGACCCGTTGGTCTCTGTTCTGGTCAGCTCCCGCTGACCCGTTGGTTTCAGTTCTGGTCAGCGCCCACTGACCCGTTGGTCTCAGTTCTGGTCAGCTCCCACTGACCCCTTGGTCTCAGTTCTGGTCAGCGCCCACTGACCCATTGGTCTCAGTTCTGGTCAGCTCCCACTGACCCCTTGATCTCAGTTCTGGTCAGCGCCCACTGACCCGTTGGTCTCAGTTCTGGTCAGCTCCCACTGACCCCTTGGTCTCAGTTCTGGTCAGCGCCCGCTGACCCGTTGGTCTCAGTTCTGGTCAGCGCCCGCTGACCCGTTGGTTTCAGTTCTGGTCAGCTCCCACTGACCCGTTGGTCTCAGTTCTGGTCAGCTCCCACTGACCCATTGGTTTCAGTTCTGGTCAGCGCCCACTGACCCGTTGGTCTCAGTTCTGGTCAGCACCCACTGATCAGAACTCGGGTTAAACGGTAGCTGCAGGAGATGGAGACATTTCACTGCTTTTATGGGTAAAGCATAAATGTGTATGATGACTCCGTAGTCCAACAGATATTCAGGGCACCTCGTGAGCTGTCCTAAGCAGTTTAGAGTTACCGGCAGGTGTCTTCATTATATAAAAGGTCAGCGGTTTCTGTGCTGTACACAGGCAGTCGCTTTGAAGTTGTTTGAAAGAATGTTTCGATATTTCTATATGATCAAACCATGTGTGCATCGCAATTTTGACAATGATTTCACATGAGGCCTAAATTGCTTGATATGCCTCAATTTTCTTAGCAAAAAATCAACCTTCATTACGTTATTTCTGGCACAATATCACATTGTTTAAAAGTTTGGGAGTGCTATTGAAGCAAAGGTCCGGCATTGCACCATGGCCATCGACTGAGATTGCGCCACACGCTGGAACATAACCTTAGCCATGAAAAAGCGATTTCTTGGGACAAAACATCACCTGAATGAAATTCCTGAGAATCTATGGACACCTTGCTAACCGGTAACTGCGCCAAGCTAGAGGAACTGGTGAAGTCGCTTCTGCTGTTCACAAGAACTCAAGGTGCCTTCTCCACCTTGAGTAACACTTGCAGTCAGCTACTGTTGCAAAACAGAGGTCACAGGTCTTCCTGAAGTCACTGCATGAAAGCTTTGCATGCATGCGTAATTTTGTGGAAGCAAATTTTAATCCAAGGCCTCCAGCAGGTTGCTTGTTGGACCCAAGTGCGTCTCTGACACATAGATGGATTCAGTGAGGAGGTAAGCAGAATCACTGTTCTCCAGCGAAATCAGAGAGCACGGCTGTGAAGCAGCAGGACCTCAGGAGGACGCCATTGTGACGAATCCAGCAAGCATCTCGACCACAGTGCTTCTGAAATATCGCTTCATCACGTCAGAGATTGTGTCTGGTGCCACTGTTCAGCCAGCGGTCCAACCTGCCAGAGCATTAAGAATCATGTTAGAACTGCGTGTCACTTCTCCAGTTCTGGCAGGCAAGGATGGCTGCGTATTCAAAGCTATGCCTGGTGGCACAGGATCTGGTTTCTACCCTTGCCCCCCCCCCCCTCCTCCTCCCAGGCGTTAGTGGAAAACACATTATCCATCTGTGGACAAATGTCCTCAGGCTAGAGAATTAGAACAACCACCTCTCTGGATTACAGTCTTCTTTAGAATAAACCAGAAAATCTTATTTGGTTGAACACACATACACACAGTCTGTTGTAGCAGCTATTTTTATTGCCCTATTTGAAGATAAATATGTTATAATGGGCCTAATATTAACAATAAATCCCTCTAATCTAAGCTCTGATTTTAAACAATGTTCAGTGTAACATTTGGCTGTCATCCAGAAGTGTTTTTTCAGTTCAGAAGTTCTAGAATATTCTTAAACATAACAGGTCAAATGTGCCATGACTTAATTTGCTGTTTTTTCATCTGTCTTTATCTCGGGTACTTGTAAAAAGTGCTTGTTTTAGCATTGGATGGGTGTAAATATGGGCAGGATAAAAAGGAATCCACTGTATTTTCTACTGCTTATCCTTACCCCAGAAAAACAAAAGAAATGCCTCCTTGCCTCCCATACTAAAACTCAAACAAATAATAAAAAAACATAGCAGGAAAAAAGCGTAAATCAAGTATGAAAACATGTAGCAAGCGACATGCAAAATTTGCTGAAAGAAATCTATTACAAAATCCACAATGCAATGCTTTCTCTAGACAGACTGGCTTATTAGATTTGTACCTCATTGGCTTGGTAGCTAGAAAACACATCTACACTATCATACCAAAATCAATAGCAGCATGCAAAGTACTTACTGTATATAGTTGTAAAATTACTTAAACCAAACTGCTGATTCAATTTACACTGAATGTGCATGTGAACATTATACCATATTTAACATTAGCATTTTTGTCTGTGCTTGTGTGTGTGTGTGTGTGTGTGTGTGTGTGTGTGTGTGTGTGTGTGTGTGTGTGTGTGTGTGTGTGTTTGTCTACGCATGTGTGGTCTCCATCACCCACAGCTGTGTGTCATCCTGGAGCCCATGCAGGAGCTCATGTCCAGGCACAAGACATACAACCTCAGTCCCAGGGACTGTCTGAAGACATGCCTGTTCCAGAAGTGGCAGAGAATGGTCGCCCCGCCAGGTAATGTTTATACAGCCTCAGTGACCAAACCCAGTTCTAAACAGCTGTCAGTGGGCTGGCTTCCAAATGACACCTTTTTGTTTGATGTGTGGGTCTTGAATAATAGTTGTCCTCTACTAGCTGTGGAATTTTGAAGCCTGATTAGAAATTAGCAGGAGTTTCGGACATATTCAAGGCCTGAAAATCCCTGCTATGTTCGCTGGGGCATGACGAGACATTTTTCAATGCAACACCAGTAGAAACCCTTTGACTCAAACCTATGCAGTGTGCGAGGCTTCTGAAGTTTAACTAAGGGCGCCTGGTCTAATCAAACTCTGATCCAACTCCCTTGCTAATAGTTCCCCTGAGGTTTGAATTCTCACTTTGGACATTTTCGCTGTCAATGAGCGTAGAATCCTTTAGACACATGGAAAAAAAGGCATGAACTGTCGATGTCTAATTGTGCACAAGGGGATAAACCTTTGACAATTGCATGTGTTGTAGTGTCCGGGATCAGCAAAGAATGTTTAAGATGTCGTATGTATCTGCTGCGTAAGAACAGATAGCAGCTTTTGGATCCAGAATCATTTGTGTAAACCAGTGTTGTATTGGCATTTCCCTTTTTCGTGAGGGGCTGTAATTATTTCTTTTTAAGAAGTAATTTATACACAGATGTTGCCTTTTGAATATACTGTAATTTTAGGGTACACAGACACATCCTACAAATTCTGCCTAGCTCCATACAGTCAGCAATATTTTCTATTTTTCATATAACAAAAAGTTCATGACTCCTTTAAAAAATAGGTTATTGTGGGCATTAGTGAATAATAATATATATGTCATACTGTTGTCCAAACTGAGCCAGTCTGTTGTAATGTCCAAACTACAGACCAATCATTGAATATATATAAATATTTTTTTTGGTGGGAGGTTAAATGTTAAATTACTGTTGAAAAACGCAGTAACAAATTTTTTCTAAGTGAATAGAGCAGGTGTAAACTGAAGTTCAACCCCATTTCCAAAAACGGTGTGTAAAATGCAAATAAAAACGGAATGCAATGATGTTCAAATCATTTATTTAATTGAAAATAGTACAAAGACAAAATATCAGATGCTGAAACTGAGAAATTGTATTGTTTTTGGAAAAACACATGCCCATTTTGAATTTGATGTATGCCAGCAACACGTTTCAAAAAAGTTGGGACAGGGGCATGTTTACCACTGTGTTGCATCACCTCTTGTTTCAACAATATTCTGTAAGCATTTGGAAACTGAGCAGACCAATTGCTGTAGTTTGTAAAGTGAAATTTTCTTGCTTGATATAGGATATCAGCTGCTCAACAGTTTGGGGTCTCCTTTGTCGTATTTTTCGTTTCATAATTCGCCAAATGTTTTCAATGGGTGACAGGTCTGGACTGCAGGCAGGCCAGTTTAGCACCCAGACTCTTTTACTACGAAACCATGCTGTTGTAATACGTGCAGAATGTGGTTTGGCATTGTTTTGTTGAAATAAGCAAGGCCTTCCCTGAAAAAGACGTTGTCTGGATGGCAGCATATGTTACTCCAAAACCTGAATATATTGTTCACCATAAATGGTGTCTTCGCAGATATGCAAGTCACCCATGCCATGTGCACTAATGCACCCCCATACCATCACGGATGCTGGCTTTTGAACTATGTGCTGATAACAACCTGGATTGTCCTTCTCCTCTTTAGTTCGGAGGACACGGTGTCCATGATTCCCAAAAATAATTTTACATTTTAATTCATCAGACCACAGGACAATTTTGCACTTCGCCTCAGTCCTTCTTAAATGAGCTTGGGCCCAGAGAAGGCAACAGCATTTCTGGATCTTGTTTATAAATGGTTTCTTCTTTGCATGGTAGAATTTTAACTTGCATTTGTGGATGCAGCAAAGTACTTAAATTTGTGGATGCAGCAAAAAACATTATTCTTAAATTGTTGCACTATTTGCCCTGCACAGTCTTCCACAGAGTGGTGAACCCCTCCCCATCCTCACTTCTGACAGACCCAACCTCGCTGGAATTATCTTTTAATACCCAATCATGTTACTGACCTGTTGCCAGTTGATCTAATTAGTTGTGTGATATTCCACCAGGTTTAGTTTTTTAGCATTACACAACTTTTCCAGTCTTTTGTTGCCTCTGTCCCAACATTTTTGGAAATGGGGTTGTATGTATTTTACACAAACCTCATGCGTATAGGCAACTGCACACAGGTCGCGGTGGTGGTGGATATCTTATAGACTTTCAGTTGGAGTAGCGCGATGGTGGAAAAACACAAGAGGTTTCACGAGCGGCGCGGTGCATGGTGCTTGATCTCTGTGAGCGGTGCCACTTTCTGTGCATGCTTGCTCGCAGGTTGAGGCACCCAAAGTTGAAATTTGTTGAACTCAAGCGCCCGCGGCCAATGTCGACCAATGAACAGTGTTCATCTTGTCAACCAATCAAACACTCATTTATTGACAACACCGATATATGAGAGGATAAAAGAGGATAAATATATTATTGTCGGATTTCCCGGAATTATACAATTTCCCCCATGGTGGTGGGGGTGATATCAGCTTCACCTGCGTATATACCGAATCTTAAATTTTCGTCCCGGGGGGGGGCGGGTAGGGACACGCTACGCCACTGGGAAGGACTGCCTTGTTCAGCCCTGAGTCAGTGCAGTAATGAAGACAGTAAGCTCAACTGTCCCACAACGTTTCAAATTGTGATAGTGATTGGGTCCACAAGATACGTGGGTGGAATGTGTTTTGGGAGATCATTGGCTGGTGGACTGATTGAGACTTAAAATTGAAAAGAATTACAATTTTGAAATAATTAAAATTGCTTTGGGAATTTCAAACAACTGTTTCCTTATTGGCCAGTAAAGGCCTACTTTCACCAGTTATTCCACAGAGTGACACATTTTGGCGGAAGGGTCTGGGATCAAGATTACCTCGGTCAGCATGCCCTTGAATATCGGCCGCATGAGGGGAAAAAAGTGACCATTAAGCTAATCCTTGAATTGCATAAGATATGAAGTTTCTTTTTTCTTCAGAATTATATCTTTATAATATGCTATTATAATTGGTTCCTTTATCAATACAATGTTTTAGTCATTATCTTGGAAAAAACAACATTTATTTGGTTTAACAAAATGTGCACTATATTGTGATGAATGGCATAATGATGCTCATGTGCTCTGGTAGCACTGTCACTGGTGATTACACATTTCCTGATACACCATTGGTTTGCAGCTGAGGACTTTATTCTGAACACTGTGTTGGGTATATACCCAGGTTATTAGGATAGTAGCTTTTCCCATTTGGCACTGATCTGAGAACAGTTTTGCTGGTCGTGAATCTGTCTTGTCTTACTACAACTCTTCTGTCTGTCTGTATTTTGAAACTAAATGAAACCAAACAAGCCAGTCTACTGTATGTGGTTTCCTTGTTAGTCACGTTTTTTATCTTTCCTCCAATTCTTTTCAGACCTGGAAAATGGTTGTTTCAGAAAGGAAGGAAGCATGGATGCATTTAAGTGCTGATAAGTCATTTTGGTGGAAATGGCTGTGAGTCTTTGTGCGTCATTTGTTCAACATCAGTGTTTGTGATGCCAAAAAAGGTTGTCTCTGTCAATGGACATCATGTCAAGTATTACAGGGGAATTGGTAATATGCTTATTACAGTGTTGATTTCTCGCAATGACAATAACATTAAACTTCAGTAGTCATAGGGAACTCCCCTTGGATCTGGGGGCAGAGATCGCAGTTGATTTTTTTGGAGGATCCTCAGTTATCTTGTCAGATGTGCTATATGTCGTTGGTTGCCTTAGTTGAATACTAAAGCATCTCCCTTGGTGTGATTGGTAAAAGGATTTCTAAATACACTGTAGCTCTGAAGCTGTATTCATCTTTTTGAAGATCACAGAAATGTTGTTTTATGCCCAACTGAGATTCAGAGGAATAACATTCTTTTACAAGCCCTGTGAACATGGCTAAATAAACGCATTCATCAGTTATTTATTAAAGAAACAATATTTTGTTCATTTAAGTCTTGCTAAGATCTCTACTTAACCTATTGTATTACATGAATTCAGATGAAGCATGATCAAGGATGTTATTTAATAATTATATATTTTATTATTTAATTTATTAAATGTCAAATTTATAATAATGAAAAACATTTCATAACCATAGGTCATCTACAATAATAATATTTTGGCTATATCTCTGTGTGTACGTTGCAGCGAATGTACAACTTTTTCTCCTCTGTTCTCTTTGTTTTAATTTATGGTATCTCTCTTTCTCTCTCTGACATTTAATTACATAAAATAATTAATCACTTCAATGAAACAAAACTAATTTTGGCTTCTTTTTCAGCTGGACACCCACAGAACTTCAAAACGGAAATATTCCCCACAAATCACAAAAAAGGTACCTTTTCTGCCACCCTATGGTTTTCAGTAGAGACAGAGAAAGTCTAAGGTATTCTATCTCTGAATGGAATGCAATGGCATGAAATGCATTGTCATTGTGTATGCTGAACACCTGTCTGAAACAAAAAAACGAAAACCCACAACTCATATAAATGCATGTCACACATTTCACACTACATTACTATAAAATGCAAAACTGTTGGACCCTAATGTGTTAGTTAATGCTGCTGTCAAGACAACTGTGAACTTGAGATAAAAATGAGGTAACTTTGCGATGTCAGTGATCTTCAGGTTAGTAGTTTTTAAGGATGTTTCAGTTTCTAATGTAGAATGCCCTAAAGGGTTCCATTGTTATCACAAGATTCTCCCTGGAAACAAATTGGGTTCTCCCTGTAACCAATGAAAAGGTTCTAAAGAGACAGTCAAAGATTCCTTTTGGAACCCATTGTTTGGGGTTTCTGAGATTTCCAAGATCTTAGTTTCCAAATGTCTTGAACACAGCATGAGACACCAACACTGGGCATCAATAATCACTTCATATGATGAAGCAAACAAACAGATGTGAATCACAAAGACAGTTTACAGAAAGATGAATACATAAATAAAAACAGAAGCTTGGACAACAAACAATATAGACAGCAAGATAAAAATCGGGTGTGAGCTATCACAGCAGAGTTCTTTTAATATGGAGTGGCTATTGAAAACTGTTCAACATTAAGGGTCAATAGGTCAAGCAGCAGGCTCTGTTGTTGTGCATTCATTAAAACGGATCCTCTTTCTTACTAGTTCAATTTCTTGGGAGACATTAATGCCGTTTGGTTTCACTTTTTTTGTTAACAAAGCATGTGTTCTTTTTTAAAAATATATATTCCCTCGCATTCCTTGCAGTGGGGAAAGATAGAATTTTAGCTCAAAGGGCAGCGGGACGGATTTGAACTCAAGCTGAGGCAGTACATCTGCACTAAAGGCAGCTGTTTAGACGGACCACCTTAGGTCAATACACGTAGCATTGTGTACACTATGTTATGTGTTATCCCCACCATGGCGTATGCATTATGTTCTTTGCCATGGCTCTTGTTTCCTTTGCTGGTCGCGCCAAAGCTGAGCCGACGAGACAGGCGACGAAGAGGAGGAAAAGGAAGAACTCCGCCAGCAGCGCCAACAGCAGTGTGGGCAACGCCAACAGTAAGAAGAGAAGCCCAGCATCCAACTTCAGCCTCTCCAGTCAGGTACCTGTAAGCATCAGCTTCGCCGGGTTTGGACCCTCTCTTACAACTTTCACACCGACACATGGGCAGGAAGGCATGGAATCAATTGATTTTTTTCTAGAAGGGTCCTGAAGTATTGCTTCAACCCCCGCCCCGCTTTAGGTTGAGCGCTCCAAGACTCCAGTCTAAAACGCGCACCCGATCTCTGATTCCTTGACGTCCAAATACAAGGGTGACTTGACACCGTTTTTGAAGTTAAACACCTACTTAGACGGCTGTGCAATTACACCTTGCGCTTCGCATCGCCCCTGGGGGGATAAAGTGCTATTGCTTTTGGGTTATTTGCACAGGCTAAAGTTCCCAGTCTCTATCACTCTTTGGGTTTGTGCCATTTATATATAGGGTGTTAGGAGCCATACGAAATGCTTGCTGCTGTACTCTGGCTCGGAAGGGTTTTGGGAAAGGGGAGTGAGGGAGGGAACACTGATTTGGGTTGTTCCTCACGTTCCCTTACAGGTCATGGTTTTTAATCCACAAGGCATCTCTCCTCTCTCTCTCCTTCTCTCTTTCTTTGTTTATGTGTATCTTTTCTCTACCTCTCTCTCCCTCTGTCTTTCTTTCAATTTCTCTGTTGCCT
>JACXGI010004193.1:20902-45994 GCA_016801175.1 Esox masquinongy
CACACACACACACACACACACACACACACACACACACACACACACACACACACACACACTCCCTATCCAACTCTCTCCTTCTCTCTCTCCATCCCTTTATCTATTCTCTCTCTCTTACACTCATATGGACACACACCCTATTCAAATCTAGCTCTCCCTCAGTCTTTCCATGCTTCTCTCTTTTTTCTATCTCTTACTCAATCACTCACTCAGACACAAATACACACACACACGCACGCACGCACGCACGCACACACACACACACACACACACACGGTTTCTCGGTGGAGGGCTGTTTGGCTCTGTGCCATCTCTCATTATCACTCAGTATATCTGTATACACCCCTCCCCCCATCTCCCTCCTCCTCCCTGCTTTCTTTAAAAACACATACTTCCTATGGGCAATGGTGACACGCGTCTTTAAGAGCAGCGGGGCTAACATGCTGGTTACATATGTTGCACGCCTACTAGCTTTGTCTGAGAAGTTGTTCGTTCGTTGGTTGAGCACAAGCTCTACGTGAGCCCAATGACAATAAGGAGTGGACCCCGGCGAGGAACAGGAGGGAGGGGGTGAATGAGGGCAAATTGAAGGGAGGGGTTGGTTGTCGGAGGTTGTTGTGTTGTTCAACAGTGACCTCTATTGGTCACTAGGCTGATATGATATTGTACCCAAATAAAGGGAAACATTAAGTAAATTTTGGGTGGAAAAGAATACTTAAATCAGCTGCTTCACACAGATGTGGAATTTACAGAGCATCAGCTTTGGGTAATGTATAAAAACAAAACACTATCAACATCAAGCACCACATTTTTGGGATTTCTCTTAGAAGAATGGCATCACTCCTAGACACTTCCAGACAACTTGTAGATTGTATGCCACGTGAATTCAAGCTGCTCTAGCATCAATGTCTGTATATTAGAAAAGGGAAGTTTGTTTTTAGCTCTTTTATGTTCAGTTACGTTATGTTTCGATCTGCAGCCCTCTGCGCGTTTTAATTAATGGAACATAGCCCGGAAAATAATCTTGAGCCTTTCCCTAGACTTTCTGTATTTGTGGATCTTAATGGACTATACTGAGTGGTCGACCCAGCCTTTTGATTGGCACAGGGAGACACAATTTGGCTTACACCCATCATGTTCGTTCTGTTTTGCAAACCCAGAAGTTGAGCAATGCGATAAGGTGGTCTCATCTCTCAAAAAGGATGTTCATAAACAGAATAGGCATTCTTAGCTGTCCTCGCCGCCTACTGCTCCATTCAGCCCAAACTGGCTAGCTAACACTGAAGCTGAGATGAGTAGACAAAATGTTATTAATTACATCACAATTAACACTCCCCCAGTTTAGCCACCAGCTGTTTTCATTGGTGTGCGGTGGGTATGGCCCAAATTGGCCAGAGGTAGGTTGACAGCCACTCTTTCAGGAACAGATGGTGAATTCAAGGCTTGTTGGCAATCAGCAGGTTTGGAACTAATGACTTAATTAGCTATGCAAATTGACAAATCAGTGTGGATATTGTCATTTAGTCAAAAAGCTCACCTAAATTAATTAGCGCGATTAAGGCATAGCGGGGTGTAGAGGCGGTCGCTAGGGGGGGTTTGAGAGACGCCGTCGAGGAGAGGCCGGTGTCGTGTCTTGGAATAAACAACTACGAATCCTGTTTGATTTGTGCGTGCTTGCATGAGCCGCTGTGTGCGTGTGCGTGACGGAGCAGAGAGCTGGAGCGCTCTGTTTTCTGTGTATGCGTGCCTCGCGAGCAGCAGAGCTCTGTGGAAATGTTTGTGTGGCTGAATGCGCGTTCATGCACAAGCACTTGTGCACGCTTCTGTGAATCGGAGGACGGTAGCCGCAGCTCGGATGCCGGGCAGCGTCGACACACATGGCCAGCGAAGCGTGTGCTCCATTTAGCTGTGCGGCTTCCTCCCGAGATTCTGTGGGAGGTTGTGGGCTGTTGAGTAAAGAGAGGCTTTAGCAGACCAGGAGGGGTGAGAAACACATGTCATTCTGCTTAGAACAACCAACACCGTCCTACAGTAGTCTGATCACATAACACTACCAGTAATCAGTCATCTCACGTGGCTTCAATTATTGAACCTCATCTCCTAGATAGGATCTTACCAATTTTAAGACTGGTACCAGTGTCGAAATGGAAAAATTGAAACACCCCAATTGAGTTAAGAATGATGAACCAACCCTGTTTTGCATCTGCGACCTCACCCCAAGGGGTCATCTCATTGAAATAGGCCTACGTCCTACATGATTATTATGGATGGTTCGGCGCGAGGCGGGGAAGGGGAGGACAGACCACTTCGTCAGTGGGAGGCGGTTTGCTAAGAGTGCTTTGAGAGGGGTCAACCCTGTACATATGTATTTACCAGCTTCTCAGGGTTTTACCGAACACACTTGCAGCACACACGGCCCTTAACCTCCCGGCGCGCCAGACGCTATTGCGGAAGCGGCAGGAGGTTGCATTGAAGCGCAGTAATAACATAGCTTAGGGTTATGCTCCGGGATATACCCCTAGGGTGAAACAAAGCATCCCCAAGTCGAATCAGA
The DNA here is from genome assembly GCA_016801175.1 of Esox masquinongy. Taxonomy (NCBI): domain Eukaryota; kingdom Metazoa; phylum Chordata; class Actinopteri; order Esociformes; family Esocidae; genus Esox; species Esox masquinongy. Next base: position 23,457 of record JACXGI010004193.1, read on the forward strand.
TAGATGGACTTAGCTGTTATAGCGTGATCAGTCGATTTCGTCATAGAGATGGATAGAGGACTCATCAGCCCCATCTGTAATTGTGTGGTTCCGAGCCGTGCATAGACCTTTTCCAGGTGCGTGGACTGAAATGACAAAAAAAGGGCTCCCAGTATATATGCCGTCAGCTGGACGGACGTTGGCCATAGACAACGCATGCCCGTTTCGTCGAGTGACACGCGGTGCGCAGACAGACGACGTATCCTGGTCTGAGTGAATGACTTGTGTCATGCAGACAGAATGCTGCGATCATCAAAAAGGGCATTTGTTGCGCCTGAGGAGAACGGGTCAGGGGTCAATCTGTACACGTGCCTGGTGCGGTAGGTTTATTTTTGTCATAGAGATGCATAGAGGCCTATTTTACCCTGTTTTGTCATAGAGATGACAAATAACAGAGGTCTCACATGCCCCAACTGTGACAGCATGGGCCGTTTATTTTATCATAGAGACTGATTGAGGACCTAGTTGCCCAAGCTAGGATAGCATGGTCTCTAAAATCAGACACTAAATTGTGATCACTCCTTGCGCCTTTAAAAATAAAAACTGTCTGAGCTGCTATCTATTCACTGTACCTGCTAAGCATGTTATTCCATCTGTATAAATGTGTAACCTTTTTGGAGAACCTTTGCTCCTTATCTCTCTGAAAGCACAATATATAGGTATAACCACATAGTTTGCAAAGCATGTCTCTTTATAAACAGTACAAATCAACAGTTTGGACACACCTACTCATTCAAGGGTATTTTTTTGTATTACTATTTTCCACATTGTAGAATAGTAGTGAAGACATCAAAAATATGAAATAACACATGGAATCATGTAGCAACCAAAAAAGTGTTTATCAGATCAAAATCCATTTCATATTGTAGATTGTTCAAAGTAGCCAATCTTTGCCTTGATGACAGCTTTGGACACTTTTTGCATTCTCTAAACCAGCTTCATGAGGTAGTCACCTGGAATGCATTTCATTTAACAGTTATGCCTTGTTAAAAATTAATTTGTGGAATTTCTTTCCTTCTTAATGCATTTGAGCCATTCAGTTGTGTTGTGAAAAGGTTGGATGGGTATACAGAAGACCATCATCATGTCTGTACTGTAGTAGTACATATTATGTCAAGAACAGCTAAGTTAAGCAAAGAGAAAGGACTGTCCATCATTACTTTAAGACATGAAGGTCAGTCAATCCAGAAAATGTCTAGAGATTTTAAAGTTTCTTCAATGCAGTCTGAAAAAACATCCAGCAATTTGATGAAACTGGCTTGCATGAGGACCGCCCCAAGAAAGGATGACCCAGAGTTACCTCTGCTGCCATACACACTACTGAGTCACATTATGAGTTGCCATGATGAAATTCACCCAGATTGAGACAGCTTGTGATTTCAATTGTTTACTTTGATTTTTGGTGTGAGTTTGAATCCAGCCCTTAATCGGTTGGTGATTTTGGTTTCCGATAACCGTCGTTTCGTCATTATGTTCTCAACGATTTACACAATGATTTGATCTCTAATATATTTCATTCATCGAGACCTGATATGTGATTTAAGTGTTTCCTTAATTTTTTTGAGCTGTGTATTTTGATTTGATTAAAACATTTTTGATTACTACGTGATTCCATATATGATTTTTCATCGTTTTGATGTCTTTAGTATTATTCTACAATGTCTAATCTAGTAAAAATAACAAAATACCCTTGAATGAGTAGGTGTGTCCAAACTGCTATATTTATTACCACACGTGGTGTAATTTATTGATCTGAATTCTGTGGTTTTTGCCCCAACAGTGATGGTCAGCTTATGTGTTCTAACATTAGTCCTAGCATCACTACTTTACCCATATTATTCTACAGTATACAGTATATCTGTTTTGATTTTATTTCGGATTTAATCCGATCCACATTAGATTTATGTTATTGGGTGTTTGACATTTTAAGGTGATTCCCAATTTAGTTGACTTCTGCCACGTTTACCGTGAATATGATCTCCACAAATGTACGGGAAAATGCCTTTAAAATCTGCATTGCAATGTGCTGACAAACACTTCCTTACAATATATTTTCCAGTAGTTATAACTGAATGGCGTGCCATAACCATACCATCTGAACCCGTGCCGTTATGGGTTAATATTTTTTTAAATTACAGGGCCAAGAAAATGTATATATATACAGCTCTGGAAAAAATTGAGACCACTGCCAAATTCAGTTTCTCTGGTTCTACTATTCATAGATATGTGTCTGAGTAAAATTAACATTTTTGTTTTATTCTATAAACTACTGACAACATTACTCCCAAATTCCAAGTAAAAATATTGTCGTTTAGAGTATTTATTTGTAGAAAACAACAACTGGTCAAAATAACCCAAAAAGATGCATTGTTTTCAGACCTCAAATAATGCAAAGAAAACAAAATTCAGATTCATTTTTCAACATCAAAATACTAATGTTTTAACTTAGGAAGAGTTCGGAAATCAATATTTGGTGGAATAACCCTGATTTTTAATCATAGTATTCATGCGTCTTGGCATGCTCTCCACCAGTCTGTCACATTGCTGTCGGGTGACTTTATGCCACTCCTGGCACAAAAATCCGGATTTGTTTGATGGCTTGTGACCATCCATCTTCCTCTTGATCAAATTCCAGAGGTTTTCAATGGGGTTCAGGTCTGGAGATTGGGCTGGCCATGAGGGTCTTGATCTGGTGGCCCTCCATCCACACTTTTATTGACCTGGCTGTGTGGCATGGAGCATTGTTTGGCTGGAAAAAACAATTCTCAGAGTTGGGGAACATTGTCAGAGTAGAAGGAAGCAGGTGTTCTTCCAGGATAACCTTGTACTTGGCTTGATTCATGCGTCCTTCACAAAGACAAATCTGCCCGATTCCAGCCTTGCTAAAGCATCCCCAGATCATCATCGATCCTCCACCAAATTTCACAGTGGGTATGAGACACTGTGGCTTGTAGGCCTCTCCAGGTCTCCATCTAACCATTAGACAACGAGGTGTTGGGCAAAGCTGAAAATTTGACCCGTCAGAGAAGATGATCTTACTCCATTCCTCTCCAATCCTTATGGTCTTTTGCAAACTTCAGCCTGGCTCTTCTTTGTTTCTCATTGATTAAGGGCTTTTTTCTAGCTTTGCGTGACTTCAGCCCTGCCCCTAGGAGCCTGTTTCGAACTCTCCTCGACGTGCACTTCACCCCAGCTGCTGTTTACCATTCTTTTTGTAGGTCACTTGATGTCATCCTACAGTTGAGTGACATTCGAATGAGTTGATGGTCATCTCGGTCAGTGGACAGTCATTTTCGCCCACTGCCAGTCTGTAGCTTTGTTGTCCCCAATGTCGCTTGACCTTGTTCTTATGAACCGCCGTCTTTGAAATTTTCAGGATGGAAGCAACGTGACGCTCACTGTATCCCTCTGCCAGTAAAGTCAGAATTGAACCCTTCTTTTCCTCACTCAAAGCGTTTCTTTTCAACTCTTTTGTCATGCTGAATAGTTATTTTTTTATTCAACTTACCTTTTAGGTACTACTTGCACTGTTTTTGCCATTCAGCTGGTCCTATTGCAAGAGGATAGTGATGACCACAGCAGTGGTTTTTATACTTTTCCTCGTTAAATTAGATTTTGGTTCAGGTAGTCTTTACTTAATGAGGTACCTAATCAGTACCTCATTAAGTAAAATGAGGCATGCCTGTGTTGGAATTTAACAGACACTGGAATGGAATGGCTGCCATACATGTAGAGATGCTGATTTAAGAAAAATTAGGTATGGTCTCTTAATTTTTTCCAGAGCTGTATATATATATTTCACTCTCCAAATTAGTTTTGTGTACACTACATTGGATAAGAAAGTCTCTTAGAATTGTATACATTTCTCACATTTTCAACAATATGTTGTTGAAAGTGGCAGATGTTTAACAGGATCTAATGTTTGACCATTGTCTTCCAGGATGTGATGGTGGTCGGCGAGCCCACCTTAATGGGTGGGGAATTCGGGGATGAAGACGAGCGTCTGATCACGCGCCTGGAGAACACTCAGTATGACGCTACCAATGGATTGGACGACGAGGACGACTTCAACGGGTCGCCGGCACTTAACAGCCCGTGGGGCAGCAAGCCACCCAACAACCAGGACAGCAAGTCCGAGAGCACGGGGCCACAGTCCTCACAGTGAAACAGAAAGAGACCGTTTCCACAGACGGCAATCAGTGCCCCAACTCTCATCGTTCAAATCGTTAAATGTCACTGTTTTTGACATTGTAATGAGACATTAGTAATCCTCACAATACAACACAGACTAAAAAATCGGATCAAAAACTGTCCCTATTTGGCCCACTAGGGCGGCGCCCTGTAAAACCTCACATTGTACTGAATTGAACCCTGTTGGCAATTTTTTCCACTTTATGGCCGACGATGTCCCTGTCACTCACTAAGCTCAGTCATCCACCAAATAACAGAACATTCTTCTGACTTCATTGTACATCCAGGAGAGCGACAGAGCCAGCAAACGTAATGACATTGCACAGCAATATCCATATGATAAAGACTACTTTTTTTCACCTTAATGCATTGCAGTGATGACATCAAACAATTCTGGTTTGTCATTTTTCAATTTTTCCTACAATCCCGCCATTTCGGCTGTTGTTGGAAATTCCCAGCGTTAGGGAAGTTGGGATTGCTCTGGGAATGATACAAAGCCAGTGTTTCCACCTGAACTCTCCATTACAGACACCTTCTCAGTCTTTGAGCTTTAACAGTACAGTGGTGGGATTCTGTGGATGTGGCCCTTTTGACCTTCAATCTACAGGTCATTAACCCTCTGGGACAGTTAACAGGGGAAGTCCAAAATAAAATATCAAAAACAAAACTGCTCTTTTTAGAGCATCAGCCTCAATGAGATCTAACCGGCAAGGTTTTTACTCAGACCATCCAGAGCCACCAAGCTGCATCTGCGACGGCAGAGGCGTTGTGGTGTTGAGCATTTGCATTTTTATTGGAAATTAATTTGGCTGTTGGTTTGTTTACGTTGTTGTTGTCTTTTTCCGATTTCCAATTGAAAGGAAAGTGACTCTGTTTCACCACCGCGGACAGCTTCAAGTGGGGAGACTCGTGTTCCAGGATTGCTTTCCAGAATTACTGCAGTCGTCGCCGATTGTTATTTGATGCAAACCCGTTCGGTTGTGTTTGTAGTCTATTGGTGTTATTTTTGCTTCTCCCAAAAAATACTTTGCAATCACATTTGTACTTTGCCAATCAGTATGTGAACTTTGCTGACACCAATGCATTAATGTTGATTTTTTTGTTTGGAATTTGGCTTTGTTATTTCCCTTTAATGACCTACTCCCAAACTGACACTAAATCTTTTTCCTGCATGACTTTTCATTTTTTGTTTGATATATGTATCTTTTTGAGACATGTTGGTCTGCCATTTTTTCTTGGTTAATCAGTTTGGGAACACTGTTACAAGGTTTGTAGCTCTGTAAATAGAGTTTAGCCACCATTTTGAAACCATTTTGTAAATGGCAGCTGTTTAGACTATATATTTTATTTGCAAGCATCAAACTTCTATAGGGCCATTTGGATTCTGGTTTGTTCAATTGATTTCTGCTGCTACAAATAGCTCATTTATTATTTTGACATGGTTACATCCAGTCAATTACTAAACACTAATGTTTTACAAATATTTAAAACTGCATTAACTTACATAAAAACATTGACTCCTTGGAGAGATAATTAAAGAACATTGTTTTATTACCCTCATCTCCTGCAAAAACCAGCATTCTCAAGACCCTACAGAAAGGCTGTTTGAAATCCTGATTTTGTGTCGTTTTTTAATGGACTATTCCATTCTGAATTCCACTCATTTTGTTTCAAAATGGCAAGAAGACAACCGTGGATGTCATCATTATCAGATTGAATCTGTTGTGTATTTATTTGTGAGGAAGCTAACACGTTTTGAGACTGGTATTATTAGAACTCTGCACAATTTGTACATTATATCGCAGAGCTGTTTCGTGTCATCTAATGTCTGGTATGTATGCTTTGCCATTATGTGTGCCAATAAACCGTGCTTACTGATTGGTCCGATTGGGTTTCTGCATACATTGTATGAATGAATGTGCGCTATGCCTTCATCAAGCGTGTTCCATTTCTCTTAATGAGTTACTAAGTTGACAGGCTGTTACTACCACTGAACTGTGAAGTGTGCTTATGTTTTCCCAATATGACAACTTCAAAGACGTTATGCTAGTTTTAAGCTTTTTTATGTAGTTAATCCATCGTTTTGCATCATTAAGCAATTTAAGAAGTTGTTTTGCGTCAGAGTGTCAACTGGTTGAATTGTGCATTTGAGATGAATAGATCCATTTGTTTGATAATAGAATTTTTAGACAGCAATTAGTCATTTAAGGCGTCAGGCTACTAGAGACGGATGTGGCTTTCAGCGGAATATCGAGGATGAAATATTTGGATGGATCTTTGTCGCCATCGTACGGTTTTGAAAGGACATCTGATTGTCCAATTAGATTATAGATTTTTGTTTTCACAGTCACTTCCAATTATCCAGTGTTATTATTTAAAATATTATTATTCACATTGATTACATGTTGGGTTGAGATTAATATAATTTGATTGGAAAATAGCACTTTTTTTGCCAAGAAAAAAGGATATGACAAGATCATGAACCTATTTGGGTATATCAAAAGTAATCGATTCCATCAGTACAAATCAAGAACCATGTGTAGGCTATCTATCTGCGGTAGATTTCTTGTAAATAATCGGTTTGGGTCGATTTTGGTCATGTTTTAGGTCACGTTTGTTTATGTTATTTTTAAGCACCAACCACGACGAGAGATTGTGATGACGTTGCGTTAGTAGGTCCATGAATGTTGCTATTAGGCATAGTGAAGATGGCGGACTTGATGGGAACTGGGCCGTCAGATCAAGAAGAAACTGAAAATGAGGACAAAAAGAAATGGAAACGATCATGGGATGACACATCAAGATCGGGAAAAATCAGTAGAACTGCGGACCTGGCAGAAACATTGGGCTTTTACGATATAAATGCTATCAGACGGGAGCAACGTGAACGTGAGAACTCAGGTGGGTTTCGCATTCGCACCCGGTCAAAGCAGTACAGTAGCTAGTTACAGTACTGTGCAATTATCGTTCTAGCTGGAAATAACGTTCTCACTACTGTTACTAGTGTATATAGAAATAATGACTTAAATTGCATGAAAATAATTGTAAAATGCAAGTCATAGCTACCGGCACAATAACGTTTATGTTTTGTTATTGTTTTGCTGTCAAACGAATGCGTGCTCAACCAACCAAAACATGTAGGCTAGTAGTACTACAAAACGTAGGCCACTACAGTACGTATTAGTTGCATGGGTTTTAGAGAAGCCAAACTCTCATCAAACCGTCAGTCAACTAGCAACTAGTATCCTACTTGTTAAAAATTCTCTAGTCATTATAACTCTTGTTTTTTATTTGGCTTATCGTTAGCTTGCTAGCTATTGTTTAAATAATTGTAATTTTTTTACATGTCACGAATCAGGCCTCGCTCTGTACGCAGGCACAAAACCGTTTTACCTGAAGCGGCAAACACTGTCTTTGAATGTGCATTGACTACCCGGTTTACTGACTAACTAGTTGACAATGTGGCACACTTTAGTAACTAGTAAGCACTAGGTGATTGTTATTTGCTAACGATCGTTCATTGTTACATTTTCTACCTCGTTAAACTCAAATATTAACGTCTCGATAGCTTGCTGTCTACTGTGCTAGTATGTGTCTTGTTCGAGTGCCCGATTTGAATGGCTTGAGTTCTTTTAAATCCGGGAGGAATCAGCAATATAGATGAATAGAGATTGTTTTTCAATTGTAAGTCATGTTTTTGTTCAATACATTGTTTGACAAGTTGTCTTTGTTTCCAACCGAATGGAAATTATTTCAAGACCTTGTGGGGTAATTTTGTGTAAGCTCAGGAGGGGCGTTTGTTTGACACCAGCAAACAATCTCGACTCTTGTGTGTGTTTTTTTTTACTTGATTCTTAAGTTTTAATCAAGTAAAACCACAATGTATTATAGTTGCTACTATACTAGGCTAGTAGTAAATCACTGGAATTGTAGCTAGTTATGCAGCTACTTACACCATTTTAAGGGGCGACAGGTGGTTTAGCGTTTAGAGCCCCATAGAAAAGAATTGCTATTTCGAAAACATGAGCAACTAAGGGAAAACATGTCTGTCCATGAGCAAGTCCGTTAACTGCTTCCTGGTAATTATGCTTAACTGTCATTAGGGGCGTAGGAGGGAGTTTGATTTTGAGGGGGACACATTTTGTATTTTTCGCTGTGTTCTTATCATTGGGAAGACCAGTTTATCTGCTTCTAACGTTGGGGGGAAATATCCGTCCTTTCCACCCTGCTACTATGTCCTCAACAGTCATATTAACCATAACCTTTAACCCTAAAAGAAGGATTGCAACCAGAGTGCAGTTTTTTTTTTTAACTTCATCTGAATTTCTCACAGTTGACCAAATTTCAGACATGATATCCTCATAGGAAGGTCTAATACAATACATGTTAGTGGTAAAGTGGCAGTCTCAGGTGCCAGTCTGAATACTGATAGGGCGACAATATGCTTTTTGTGTCTTTCCTCTTCAAAAGAGAATCTTCCTTTGCTGTGCCTTTTCACATTATGCCATATTTTGTTGCATCAGCGCTTCCCACAGTTGCCACACTAACATTCATTTTGGCCTTTGTGTTCATAATAGTGTGAACAGGAACTGTGGAAGAGGCACAATAGCCCTGTGGCAACAGACCACTGTAAGTGTTGTCATTATGTTATTCCAGATCCGTCTCTGGCACGGTTCATGTGCGCCGAGTTGACCCGGGGCTACTTCCTGGAGCACAACGAAGCAAAGTACACCGAGCGCAGAGAGCGAGTGTATACATGCATGCGCATTCCCAGAGAACTAGAAAAGGTAGGTACTGTAGAGCCCTCGCACGCACGCTCGCACGTACGGATAACTACACAGGTTAGTTCAGCAGTGTTTGTTAAGCGTTGCCCTTGATAATGTTCTGGCGCCAGTTTTTCAGAAGGTATTCTCCTGAATTTTGCCTGTCATATAAGATTACATTTGTAGGCATAAAATGGCTGGAATTGAAAAATCTTTCATTTGAATGGGGATTCCTATTCTATTCATTGTATTACCATGTACTTTTTATCAGTAATCCAGGCGGATAACCTTCGAAAAAACATCCCCAGGGAAATAGAATGAGCAGTGAATTGAAGTTATTCTTCCGATTTGTATTATGGTTCACAATATCTTTGATACAGTTGTCATAAAGATATAGAGAATAGTATATTTTTGGTGTCATTGATATTGTGTATTTTTAACTAGTTGTGTTTCAGTATACTTCCATGACAAGTGTAAGCCTAATGCACACTGTCAATAACCACCAGATGGTGGTATTGGAACAAATTTCAGTAGGAACAATGTAAACAGAGTTCAAGTGACAGTTCCACTATTTGTAATTCAAATATGGCTTGATGAATAACTAGCCTACAATCATCTTTCAAACGGAGCGTACTTTCTTAGTCAGCTAGCTGTCTAGCTGTGTGACCCACATTTGTTTTTGACTAAACTTGGCCACCTGAAAAATGTTATACATTTGAGCCATTCATACAGAACAACCTTTTGTTTTGCTGCATTTATAACATCTGTAATTTAGGCTATTTCAGTAATCAGCCCAATACAATATTGACATTGCTGGTGAAACTATCCACTCTAAGTGTTATTATTTTCTGTCAGTGTGTAACATTGTTATACTAGAGTTATGCAGAGATTTAGATTGGGTTTGTAATTACGCCCTATGAAGGGCGTAATGCTCACTGTTGATGCTCACTGGCCATCTATTCTCTCTGATGTTGTATCACCTGGTCTGGACTAGGTTACCTTGACATACAAGTGTGCTAAAATACCGAACTGCTAAAAAGATAAAAACACAATATTTTCAGTATATGTCTTGAAATGACATTTAGCCATTTTTACAATCGTAGTTTTATTATATTTGTCCTAGTCAAAAACTGCAAATATCTCAAGATTAGGTAACGTTTTGTAATGTTGGTTTAGTATTAATTGACGTATTAGGCCATATGAGGGCAAGAACAATATTGGAAGGCCTTTAGTACCCTCTGTGTGCCTTATTTGTAATATAATTATGTATTTAAATTAGAAAAATAAGGAACTCATGAAAGTTTGAGCATGTGCAATTCTGAACATTTAGAATGCTGGCCTCTGGCCCTATAGGTGGACAGAGTTCAAGTGTTCTGTAGCAGTTAAAGAGTTAAATTTATATCTGCAAAATGGGAGTAATAAATCTGTGCTAGAGTCTGATATCAGAAAGAATCTATCTAATCCCTCAAACAAAAACAATGCAGTGCATGCATGAATATAAATTGCATGCGTTTGCTCACAGTTTTTTAGAACTGTTTTGGATTTTGTCCATGGGCGTGAGTGAGACCCCAGACCACCACCTTGAGACAGTGAACGTCTGTAACGTTGCGTTATCATTTAGATTTGGCTACATACGTACACCAGTCTTGCCCTTGTTGGCTAAACCATTGCATTCCAAACTCTGGGGTACTTAAGAATGTGTAAACAGATAGGTCATTGTGACCTTGTAGATGTAGAGGCTCTGCCTCGAAGTGAGCTACTACCTGCAATTGCGTGAAGTCGAGAGAAAGCAGTCAGGGACATACCAATGAAAGACTTGACTTGTAACTCTCTTTAAACAAACCCAACCCCCATCACTCACTTCCTGGTGAGAAACAGGAAGTGTTGCAACTCCCTCATCCCTATGGATGTTCGTTAGGCTAACACAGAACACACACTGGATCTGGCATGCCTCTAATCGCCTTCCCCCTCAACATGAGATGGCTGGTCTTAGGTGGTACGTGCTATTTGAAAAGGTATGTGTGGGCTTCGTTCTTTTAGACATTTTGCTTTTTTAAAATGTTTATTTACATGTGTTGCATACTCTTTGACCATTGATTTACATCTTTTCGAGGACTATTAAAATTGAACATGTAGGCTGTTTGAAGATCTCCTTTTGTGAAAACACTAATCATTAGACTTAATGATTGCATTTTATCTGTTAGTGTTTTGCCTATTACACAAGTGAAGAAATACAAAAAGAGTGAGCAAAACCGGTTCTGATTTGTGTTGTTGACACATTACACTCAGATAATTGATGGTTATAAAATGCAAACACACATCAGCCAAACCCCCACTTTCCCTATGCGTGGCGGATGGTTACCTGTTGACTTTCACCCTGTCATTTCTTTATCTCTCGTTAGGTTTCCTTAGCTTGCTTGCTACCCGCAGGTGGCCTAGCGATTAAATCACCTGATCAGTAAGCGTAAGGTTGCTGGATCGAATCTCCGGTGAAAATAAGCAGCTCCTCGGGCACTCATCATGGCAGCCCTCCCTCGCAGTTTTCCAATGCGGAGGCGTTGTTACATTTGGGTTGGCCTTGTGTGCAATTGCAAAGAACAACACAAATCTTTCTGGGATGGGGGAAAAAAAAAGCGTTTAAATTTTATTGTGTATGCTGGCATTAAGAAGAGGTGCTAGGGCAGGACCTTTGTTCTCTGACCCTAGTATTAGTCTTTGTAGCCGAGCCCTGGGCTAATATATATCTTGTTATTGATTCGGCTCACTGACCATAGGCATCTTTCCCAGACATTTCTCATGATAAGGAATAGTCAGAGAATGGGTAAGGATTGTAGGGCCTGGAATGTGATCGCTGGTTACATGGGGGAGTAAATTTTCCTTTTTGTCTTTCAGACTTTAATGGTTTAATTTGTATTTATTTGGATAATCAATGATCTTAACAAGTGTTTTGTAGAAAATGAAAACCACTCCGGCAAAAAAAAAAACATTAGCTAATTTGTGTCTTGTATATTTCAGTTTTGCAGTCTCATACCCTAAAACAACATACTCATTAGGTTACATCCAAAGCAATTACATTTAGGTTCTTGGTAGAGCATCTGACCAGTAAAATAAAGCTGCTTGATCTCCTAGCTCGGAAGTTGTCCCTGAGCAAGACCATTAACATGAATTGGGTGTTGCTGTAAATGAACATGTATTCTCAGTTTACTTACCTGGTAAAATAAAGATATAAGTATTTTTTGAACATGCTATTGGGAAATTCTGTGATGCATGTATTCCTTTTCACAAGTGATCTTGTGTGAAGGAATACAGGCAAGGCTTATTGTAGATGCCAGAGATGTGGACTTGATTCATGCTTGGACTCTTGTGTCTAAAACATCGCAATCTGAGACTTGATTAAAAAAACAACTTGGACTTGAGCATTTATGACACCTGCATTTATGGCTGGGACTGAGCATCTACGAATTTGCAGTTTGAGGATCCATGACTTTGACTCAGTCATGTATGACTTGTGACTTAAAATCTACCCTGCGAAGAAATGGAGCCTGATTCACAGATCCCAGACATTCTATAGAAAACATTATATTTAGTAGGAAATCCACTACATTAATTAGATCTTAGAACATTTTTACTTACATAAGTTAGTTATGAGATATGAACAAGATGGTTCTTTTAATTTTCAAAGAAGTGTTTTTAATTTTCCTGCAAAGTTTTGAAATGACGCAGTCATGCCTGGTCTAGGATTCTGTTCCCTGAGGGTGAGTATTTTTTTCACTTTGTGAAGCTGCAATGATGATAATGATAACTGTCATCTGATAGAGATGGAAAGGCTGTTTCTAAAAGCCTTCTCAATTTGATTTAAACTGCAAGTTAGCCTATGCCTACCTGGCAGAAAGATATCCTGGTTATTTGCATCAGTCCACTGGAAATTTAAGCACAACCGCCAAACCACTAACCACGATGGTGCAAATTTGAATAAAGGCCCAGTCAAAACACCATTTCCCTTTCTTGATTGTATTACCACATTTTACATTTCAATTATTTAACAGACACTCTTATACAGAGCACATTATGGTAGTAAGTGTATCATAAGTAAGTGTTCATACCCTCGTTACAAGCCATGCTCTTACCAGATGAGAGACAGTTACCTATTAAGACTAAATAACACTCACATTGTCAACATGATGATAATATCCATTTTGTGTAAAAAAAAAACATTTATCCTGGAATTTCAAACAAAGTTGATCATATTATATTATACCAAGGACCGTTCAAGTAAGGGGACAGACTCTAGACCAGTGGTCACCAAATCGTCGACTGGTCGATCTGCAATGCATTATTAATTGATTGGTAAGCAACAACAAATCCTTGCAATACACATTGTTTTTTGTCTCACGTGGCTGTTACAGATGTGCTAATTAATCCCATTGCATGTTCCTGAAGCTACAGTCTCTGCCTAATTGGCCGGCCCTGGGAGCAAATCAAATGTACACTGTCAGCCTATATAGCGCTAGCCAGTGTCATATATTAGATTGTCACGCAGTGCAAAGTTGATATTGTACAACTTCTAAAAACTATGATAGGATGAAAGGCTGCCAATTAATATAACAAACCACTGTTGTTTTTGTCAGTGACTTCATGTTGACATTTTATTTTAATTTCAAAGACTCACAAAAATAAGTCTGATAATGAACGGAAAATGTATAAATTATATAATAATAATTACACTTTCTATTGAAGCACAATTGATCAGAAATAATCGTCCATTTCATTACTCAATACATGGGTGGAACCATACTTAAACTCCACTGAAGCTTAATGGGTAGCAGTGTATATCGATAGGCGTGCCTTGTCAATGTTAAAGGCTTATATGTTCTTTAATGTCAAAGAAGGTAACTATGTGAATGGATAATGAGGTGCAAGTTGGGTTTTGCCTGTAGTCTGAAAACTGTCCCTTTTGGTCACTCAATGGTTGGAGGGCATTAGGGAGGGAGAGTTGAGGGGGGGTTCATTGTTTGCTTTCTCTAGTTAGTTGAGTCTGATCATCAGAAACAGGCATCAGTCCTATAAAATAAAAATGGCAATTATTGAATTGTACACTCACTTAGCTGAGCCTCACAATTACTACAACCAGTGATTTATTACCAGGGTTATAATATTTCAGGGTTTTTTTGTAACCACATTTGAAACGGTCTGAGGACAACATCGTCAGGACAATTCAGGCATTGCTTAAATACAGTTATGGTATGTTGGGCCTGTCGCATACTGTTTTCATCTTTCTGCTACATAACTGTTTTTAATAGTTTCTTTTGAAAGCTTTCATTTTATGACAATTTTCAATTTTTACAACAAAGCCCTGTTTACAACCATTGTGAGTGTCAGACGCCGGCCTGGTTCATGACTCTGAGATCCCCGCTCAGATAATGTTGGTGCTCACTGCTCTAGATCATCCTGTCAGCCAGTCTGGCCTGTCCATGTACTGTACATGGAAAATAGCTTTTTATTGTCCAATGCTATATTTTGTTAATGCTGTAATTTAATGTTAACGTTCTGGTTTTGTGTGTGGGTGTGTACTGTTTGTGTATTGTTTGTACTGTACTAGTTTTTATAGAGGTTGCCTTTAAAACTTAGTTGTCCCAAACTCTTCGAATTTAACGCGAACATGCTTTTGTGAAATCTATTCTGCGGCTCGCCTGTGGGTATTTCAAACGAGACGCACTCACATAATCGCTTTGTAAACCTACGCATTATTTATCACACACACACACACACACATACACACGGTGGTTCTACTTGCTGGCATGACAGAGCAGCTGGGTTTGACCTGTTTGTGTTGTGTTCCACCCCACAGTTGATGATCTTCGGGTTCTTCCTGTGTCTGGATGCCTTCCTCTACGTCTTCACGCTGCTGCCCTTGCGGGTTCTGTTAGCCCTGCTGCGCCTCCTAACCCTGCCTTGCTGCGGCCTCAGGTGAGCCCACGTTCCGGGTCGCGTTCCGCCGGGTACGACGCGCCGAGCGCTGCAGATAGCAATACTGTGAATTAAACAATTAAACAGAAATACCGAATGACGTCTGTTGCACCCGATGTATTTCTGTCAGGAAACGTTCCAAAAAACGTTCCAAAACTTGTGCCGTGTGGAACAACACACACTGACAAGGAAACACTGCATGTCTTGATCAGAAATAACCGTGAACTACCATATCCGTCTACGGCGAAGACTAGGAGTTGGCAACCATTATGACTGAAAGATATAATAAAAAATATAGATCGAGAGAATAGAAAATTGAGCCCTTGTCACGCACAAAGACTGTGGCGTTTGAAATTCAGTACTACGGAATACCGTAGAATCAAATGAACATGAGAACTAATGTCCAGGTTCATTGAGTAGTGCACTGTCTGTCCGATGAAGCTGCAGAGAGGACAGCAAGTAAATATGCTTCTAGAGACCTTAAATTCAACTCTGGACCCTGAAGCCAGTTCCACTCCATTTTTTCATTGCGACCCTCTAATCAGGGACCTATGTAGTCCTGGGACACCGGGTGGGTGCAATTAATGATGAGGCTGAATAGAAACCTAGCTCCAGACCTCGTAGGTTAAGAGTTGAGTACCCCTGTAGAGTATTACTTTTTCCGGAGAGCCCTTCTCTCACCATCTCTCAGCTTCTCTTACCTCCACTGACACGGACTGACTATGAGGCCAAATAATGTCCCTTTCCATCTAACTCAAGTTGCGATAAGTTTTGTAATGCACCAATTTGCTTTCTTACTTGTATGACCATTGAATGAAGTGACATTGCTGAATAAAATGTTAAACATGAACTCAGCCTTAAGGAAAGTTAAATAACTGCATGTGGTTGCTGACCCCAGGCATACATTAATCTTTGCATTATGTTTTTGGAATTGAAGTTTACCACAGAACTGGAAAAAGGGTAAAATGTAGGCTACAGTTTAGTATGGGCTAATCCATTTGAATTCAGTCACATTTCGATTGCGTCCCATTTCAAAAGGATGCATACATGTTTTCTATGGATAGAATGGTAGAACATGACAAAACATTCAGGAGATAAAAGTGCTCAAAGTTTACCTATCTTGTATAGTTACCAAACCATGAGATCAAACTTCATCATTGTAAGAGATGCATGATTTCTCAAAAATTGGCTAGGCTGCTTCATTTGGTTCAGGTTTACTGCTGCGGAACGGGTTGGAGTCAGGCCCACTGCTTTTACAGCTGGAGCTCTCATATCTCCCCTGACTCTTCTGTCCAATAAAGCTGAAAGAAATGCCTGGAATAAAATTTAATAAGTCATGTGTATTTGTATAATCTATATTTATATGATTTCAATAGGTTTCCTATGGAGGGTTTGATGATATACCTGCCATTTTACAACTGCAGCTATTCCCTTTAAAGTCAACCTTCTCCCTGTGGACCTCAATTTCTTTCATAATTTAAAAGTTTGAACAATAATCTGTAAAATGACTCAAACTATAATAACTATAAGCCTTTGGATGATATCGATCTCAACCTTTTTTTTCTTTTCCAGTGATGAAGGCTTTTATTAAAGGATGGTGGGGAAAAACTTTTAGCACTATTCTCTCAAATGATCTCCCATAAACTCCCTTTCTAAAGACTTCTAGAGTGGGCAAGTATATGTATGGATGTCTTTTTGTATTTAAATCAAAAGGGATAACCTTGAGGTGATTGAATTTAAATAGATTTTCCTGTATATAATTCAAATGTTCACATAATCTAACCCTGATTCAGTGGATATAAAAAGTCTACACACCCCTGTTAAAATGCCAGGTTCTTGAGATGTAAAAGAATGAGACAAAGATAAATCATGTCAGTACTTTTTCCACCTTTAATGTGACCTATAACGTGAACAATTCAATTAAAAAACAAACTGAAATCTTAGAGGGGGAAAAATAAAAAACTCACAATAACCTGGTTGCATAAGTGTGCACACCCTTAAACTAATACTTTGTTGAAGCACCTTTTGATTTTTATTACAGCACTCAGTCTTTTTACATAGGAGTCTATTATCATGGCACATCTTGACGTGGCAATATTTGCCCACTCTTCTTTGCAAAGGCAATATTTGTCCACTCTTCTTTGCAAAAGCGCTCCAAATCTGTCAGATTGCGAGGACATCTCCTGTGCACAGCCCTCTTCAGATCACCCCACAAATGTTCAATTGGATTCAGGTCTGGGCTCTGGCTGGGCCATTCCAAAAGGTTAATCTTCTTCTGGTGAAGCCATGCTTTTGTGGATTTGGATGTGTGCTTTGGGTCGTTGTCGTGCTGAAAGGTGAACTTTCTTCTTCAGCTTTCTAACGGACGCCTGAAGGTTTTGTGCCAAAATTGCCTGGTATTTGGAACTGTACATAATTCCCTCCACCCTGACTAAGGGCCCGGTTCCAGCTGAAGAAAAACAGCCCCAAAGCATGATGCTGCCAGCACCATGCTTCACTGTGGGTATGGTGTTCTTTGAGTGATGTGCAGTGTTGTTTTTGCGGGAAACATACCTTTTGGAATTAACAAAAAGTTAAACCTTGGTTTCATCAGACCATAACACATTTTCCTACGTGCTTTTGGGAGACTTGATGTTTGTTTTTGCAAACTTCAGCCGGCCTTGGATGTTTTTCTTTGTAAGAAAAGGCTTCCGTCTTGCCACCCTACCCCATAGCCCATTCATATGAAGAATACGGGAGATTGTTGTCACATGTAGCACACAGCCAGTACTTGCCAGAAATTCCTGCAGTTCCTTTAATGTTGCTGTAGGGCTCCTGGAAGCCTCCCTGACCAGTTTTCTTCTCGTCTTTTCATCAAGTTTGGAGGGGCGTCCAGTTCTTGGTAATGTCTCTGTTGTGCCATATTTTCCCCACTTGATGATGACTGTCTTCACTGTGTTCCATGGTAAATCTAATGCTTTGGAATTTGTACCCTTCTCCTGACTGATATCTTTCAACAATGAGATCCCTCTGATGCTTTGGAAGCTCTCTGCGGACCATGGCTTCTGCTGTGAGTTGCAACTAAGAAAATGTCAGGAAAATCCTACTAGAACAGCAGAACTTTTTGTGATTAATCAGAGTGACTTTAAATGATGGCAGGTGTGTTATGACTTCTATTTAACATGAGTTTGAATGTGATTGGTTAATTCTGAACACAGCCACATCCCCAGTTATAAGAGTGTGTGCACTTATGCAACCAGGTTATTGTAAGGTTTTTATTTTTCATTTTTCCCCCTTGAAGATTTCAGTTTGTTTTTCAATTGAATTGTTCACATTATAGGTCACATTAAAAGTGGAAAAGGTTCTGACATGATTTATATTTGTCTCTTTTACATCACTAAAACCTGGCATTTTAACAGGGGTGTGTAGACTTTTTATATCCAGTGTAAATAAGATTTGAATGAAAACCTGATTTTGGAAAGTGAAGCTAACATATTCTTTTTGGCTTTAAATTTCACCAGTTCGGATTTGAGATCAGATGTTTCATATGAGGCAACTGTACAGTGTCACTTTTTGTATAACATATATATTCTCTTACGTACTGTATCTGTTTTACCGTTTGAAATGAAATTTACGAATTGTTACGGGGAGAGACAGGGAATTGACTCAAAGGGTGTGTTTAGGGTCCTGGTGGGCATTTAATTAACAAAAAGAGATGGGTGAGGGGAGGAGGTGATGGACAAATCAAAAGACAAACCCCTTTTATGGGGAGGCGGCTGGATGGTAAAATATATTTTTTGTGTAAACTTAAGCCAGATATAAAGTGTGTTTTATAAGATGATCTTTGAATACTATCAGTCACCCTATAGAAGAAAAAAGGAGTATATGAAATTGGGGGGGTGGGGGGTAGACATCAGCATTAAAACAAGTGTATGCTGTTTCTGTGGCTTGATTGCCTCTATTGCACTACAAAATTTTGGATTTGATGTAGTTGTTGCAGCCGAATAGAGATTGGGCAAAAACCCAATTTTAAACATATTAACCCGCGAATGTATTCAACAAATTTTGTAGACCAACAAGCTTGATATAGTGTTGGAACAAAAGGAACATTGGACAAAATACTACACTTTTCATTGATTTTGCTTACATAGAAGTTAATTTGTCCATAAGTGCTTATAGCTTCTTCCAGTGGCGGTACTAAATGCATAAGTTGCTTTCATTTCTAAACAGCGAAACAGGCAGGTAAATACCCATCAAATAAAAGGTGACGTTATTTACACATCATATGGAACATTCTATCTGAAATGCTGGAGTACAGTGACAATAAATAAATACATTAGCTTTGCTGTCCAAATACCTATAGGGAGGCGATGGGTAGTCGGGACTGCCCTTCCAATGATCGATACATAGGTTTATGCGTTGTTATAGAAAGTGTTTCACTCATTCCGATTGCTTGTGACTAGTCTCTACAAAGGTCACTCTTCCCTTGCCTTCTTTCCCTGCAGGGCAAACGTATGCCCCTACTGCAATCGGAGCAGGTACGCTAGTTTCCCGCCTGCCACAGCTTCATCATTTATATTTTGTGTTTATTTTCTCCATCTTGTTTGTCCTGATATAAAGCTTTGTGCTGCTAAAGTTGATCCATGCTTAGCATGCTCCATGCTAAAGCTGCTGAGGGGCAGCCATTTTGGACCAGTGAACGTGTTGCCAAACAGGGCTTTGCTAGCCTGGGCAGTACACGCTAAACTGTATGGTTGAAGGGCGGATATACATAGTGGACATGGTTTCTTGTACACCCTGGATTCAATCCCTTAATGTTTTCTAAACGTTTGTGACCTGAAAGTTCCAGTGGTCAGTGCAGATTGGCCTTGCATCCACCCAGGGCTTGTGGTTGGAGGGCCGACAATGCTTCACTTCCCTCATCGAGTTCTTGCAACTCCATGAGGCGGGGCGAGTTCGCAGCGGTCGATAGTCAAAAGAGCTGCTTCACGAACTTTGTCTAATCAAGCAGTGTTCACGACTTGGCAGGAGGAATGTCTCGAAGAAAGCATCTCCCAATCTTCAACATTCCTGAGCCCATTGGAAGTTACTGCTAATAAGCCAAGGTACTAATTGGACACCACAAAATGTATATCCTCTCTCCAGAATGTTAAGTAAGTAGCCCTAACCACAGGGAAATCCTTAGCTGACTTGAGAATGGAGGTCTGCAGATTGCAGGGGCAGTGGCAGCGTATGGGAGAGAGCAATACACTGTAGATGCTTTGTCAAAGACACCGCCTCGACAGATGGCCTTTGTTCTCCTTTATTCTAATTACGGTACCCTCGCTCTCTTAATCCCCACATGAACACAGAAGCCGCCATCAGGCACTGTGACTGACTACTGGTTTGATCTGTTTTATAGAGGAAAAAATTAATTGAACGATTATAATTTGCCACCTCAAATGAGCAGTACGACCCCCTCGCAGTTTGCAAGTCTTCGCTAGAAAACATCAAAAATATGATGAACCTTTCCAACTATACAGAGCGGGAACATGTTTTGCATTGGTTTGTTGCGGAGTCTACTTTTTGTTTTTTTAGAGTGTGACACTTCTTGAAGGTTGCTTGGATATTGCCCTGTCAGTTTTGGGAAGCCCAAGTAGACCGAATGTATGTTGTTTTGTTAACGTATTTTGAACTTTGCCATAAATGAGAATGTGTCAGCACATGGCATCCTTTAAATCTGTGATGCCCCAAAACAGGTCCAACTGGAAAGAACCACCTTCGGCATGCTAATAACACACAGTCTGGTACTTTGTCTTTTTTTTAATTCTATTCCTCTAACACGGCGCTGACGGCTGTAGCATTTGTGGGATCTGTTTGATGATACTGCCTGCCCTTTTGTGTCTCTGCATGGCAGCGAAGCATGACTGACCTTTACCCACACACACCTGTCCTCAGCCCGAGCAGGGCGGCGCTCCGTGGCTATCAGACTGACCATGCCCCAGGGGTCCGGGCGGCCCAGGGCCTGGCAGACATTGGCTGGACAGAGGGTACCCTTTCCCATAATGCCATTTGACTCTAAGTCACACCTTGGCAGGTGTCCTGTAGAATGTGCCAAAGTGCTGTCTGACTCTGTCCAGCAGGTGGTAGTATAGCGCCATGCTTAATTCTTGTTTTAGCCCATCTATGAATTTGCATAAAATTGCCTGCTCTTTATTTTGATCCTTCCCCTTGAGGTTCTCGCAGATCTTTAGTTGTTTGAATAAATGAAAGTGAAGCACTGAGCCCCCCAGATATTAATGAGCAATCAACAATGACCTTGTTATGACCCCTGAGTCCATATTGCCATTACCTTCATGATAATAAACAACCGTGTTGTTGGATTGTCCTTTTTATTTCAGTACTCACTGGGCACTGTTCAGGGAAGTACATAAAATATTCAATTAAGAATTTGAATTTGCAGTTCTGTACTCAAGCTCCTGTCTCACCACAGCATTTTTTGCCACCCTCCCAAAATAATCTCCCGACAGACAGACAGAGATATCGAGATGTTTTGCACCTTTGTTTTGTTTTGACTCCGGTAGGGAAGGCACAAAGCGTTTCATTATCTCAGTCTGTCTGTTGGGAGATTATTTGTGGAGGGTGGCTAAGACAGTGGGAGGTGAGAGAGAGGAGCTTGAGTTCAGAAGTGCGAATTAGAATGTATAATCAAGTACTTCATCTTCCCAAAGTGTGCAGCGAGTACCGAGATAAGAACTAAATCAAACATTGACATCTTATCATTAAGCCGTTACTTTAACATGTTCCCCAAAGTTATTAACATGTTTTGAAGAGTCTTAAAATGTGACTTTTTTTGTGTCACTTTTTTCTTTTGCTCAGGAAGCTGAGCCTTTTTTATTCTATTGCAGAGTGGATTTCTGAGGATTGAGTAGTCAGCTCCTTTCAATCGGGACAGACTGCTGTGGGAGTCAAACACTTTCAAAGTGTTATCCCAAAATCCATTGTCTGTCATCTTTATTTGAGGAGTGATACCTGCCTAGAGTAGTGATTAGAGAGGTGTGACACTCGACTGTGATTACAGTCGTTTTTTTCTCTATTTTTTTTTTTTTAGCTTATGTGTAATGTAAATCAGTCTACTTAGATGTACAGTACAGTAGCTCATTCTACTTAGATGTGCAGTACAGTAGATCAGTCTGCTTAGATGTACAGTACAGTAGATCAATCTACTTTGGATTCCCTTACAGAGAATTGGGCCTTATGAATAGCAGTGCTCTAACATGCTGCCAGCAATTAACTTTCAATAATCATACTAAGTACGGCCACAGTACATGAACAGGCAGGCTATACAGATAATATATGGTGCATGTGTTTAACAGATTTGGTTAGCCACTTTCGTCATCATTTCCCATTTATTTGTATGTTGAATGTTCACTCTGACCTTGATCCACTCAATTTCACATGAGTCCCATGTAAAATACGTTAATGCCGCTCCTAAATATCAGCCATGTATTGACGGTCACTGATAACTGCCGTCACTCCTCTGGTGCCTTGACAACCCTCACCTGTCAGACGAACCTCATAGCCTAACACCTAGCTGACAGTCAACCCAGAACCCACAAT
>JACXGI010004194.1:0-55803 GCA_016801175.1 Esox masquinongy
GTTGCCTAAACTTTTGGAAAAAAGCAGCGACACAACCATCTCCGGCTGAACACCACGTCTCGTTATCAAAGCTTATTGCGCACACAAAATTTGCAGTGTGTACACCGTTCACCGGATTGGCAATTGTCTCAAAATCATAAAATATGTAACGCACACTGGGGTCCTCAGGCTTAGACGGTTTTATGAAACACTGATGGTTTGATCCATGTTACAACTGGGACACATGTTAGCCGTGCACTTATGTGCTTTATAGTTGGTAATACTAACGTTGTAGTGACGGCCGCAATTGACACAGTATTTCTTCTGGTCACACCTGCTAACCCAACGACCCACACTTTTGTGTTGCTTCAAGCGTTTATGCTGTCTATAACAAAAGTCAGAATAACATATCCGCTTACAGTCTGGGCACTGCTTTGTGTTACGGGCTTGGGTATGACAATCTTCATGAAGACAGACACTACAGATATGTTTACAGCCATGATCATCACGGGTGTTAAAACCTGTATAACACCACTCACAAACATATGACACACCCAGAAAACCCTTCAGATTCACGATGCCATAGAAATGGTTATCGTATAAGTACATAAAGACGGTTCTAGGGTGGGTGGCCTCGCTGTTTTGAAACTTGGTAAAGTGGCCATCCCGTGTTCGATGAAAGACAACAATTTAACACCCTGTAATTTCTTCAAACCGAACAATATCTGTGAATGCCACACAATCATCGAACGCTAAACCAGATCCCGTATGTAACTCACGACCACTAACCAGAGCCTCAGCATGTGTTCTGTGGGTTCAACATAACCATCAAACAAACAGAAAAACATGTAGAATCATTATTCACAGCCACATATAAATGCCTTCTTTTTTTATTGATAATCTGCTCTATCAACAGTGTTTGAGCTTTACGTCGCGGGGCACCACCCTCACGGTTGTTGACAATTTGCACCACCAGCTCTAGTGATTCATCAATTATAATCTCAGCATTACTCTGCATAACACTTTCAAGTAAATTACCAAACGTGCGTTCATTATATTCATCCGCTCTCATTGTCACATGTACGGGGGATATCAGAGATTCACCAATCAACTCAATCTGCAGACGATCACCAGGCCCGTGTACAAAGTCTGAAGCTCTAACAATCAAAGTATCCAAGCCTGCCATAATGATTGCATAGAATGTGCCAAAATCCCCAACTTCACCAGTATTTTGTAAATTTAACAACTGTCGTAATTCAAAGTTGTCAAACGCATTACGTTGCATAACTGTAACATCGCCATCATTGCAATGAGTTTGCATCAGAGAGCTCAGAGGAGAGTCAACTAGATCATGTGAAAAACGGGGGCTACTAAGCTCGGTTAACAATCCTTGCATCTGAGGATTATTGTGTGCATCGCTGTGTAACAAAATATCGGCCGGCTCATTTGAATTTTGGGGTGTGGTCTGTTGATTATGTGTAGATGTTGTTGGTTGTTCCATGTCTGGTCTGTTGTTAGCATTATCTTTCACCATTTCTCTAGCTTAACGTGAATAACGATCCACTTACAGGTTAAAATATTCTAACTCAAACATACATTTACATACATCACAATTTTGATGAGTTGATTGTAAAATATGTATTACCTTCAGCTTTCAAGCATGAAAGAAAACAATGAAACAAAAATCCCCTGACGCTGTGCAGCCACAAGTTGGGGGTGTCCATAACTGAAGCCATTATGGTGATGTACTCTGTATCATCACCGGGGGTTCCTCAATCTGTTGTTTGGTAAATAGAGTACAAAGGTTCAGCTGTATGCATATTGTCGTAATTGTTAATAACATTTTAGTACAAGACTAAAAATGTCTGTAAATAATTAGACTTACACAAAAGGTATCTGCTCAGGTTGTGTAAGATCACAACCGCCCTGTCCAACTGACACTGATGTTGGTCACTTGGTCTGAAATAAATAGAAAGAGGGTTAACAAGCGTATATTTAAGCGGTATTTAAAGCTGATTAACAATAATGTAAAAAGTCTACTTACCAAGATTTGAAGGCCCAAAAATGTGTTTACCAAACACGGCAGGGTTTAATTCCGCTCAACCTAAACCAGAGATTTAAACAGACCACATGAAAGACAGATAAAACCGCATGGATTGCTCAATCGTAAAATTGATTTACACATTCTTAAAAAGTTCCAATGTGTCGGTTGTTAGCGTTTGTAATCGCAACACAATTCAAATCAATTACTTCAAATAAAATAGCTTGTACTTACAACATGAACGGCGTACTCCACGCTTGAAACAACAGCTGACTTCTGTGGATGCAGCGGGGTTTAATAATGTCTACAGCCGGGGCGCCTCCAGCAGGTCACGCCCCTTAACTTTGTTACATGTCATCGTTCTTCACGTTAGAACTATACCGGACACAATGATTAAAATTGTGTATAACGCTTAACTAGCTCGTTCAGGTATTTGTTGACATTTGACAAGCAAATATATTGATACTTCATGTCCGGTAGAAATGCCGTTCTCGTTAGTTATCGCGGCTCAGCCGTGACATCACGTCATTTAATTTGATCTATCAAAGACAAACTCATCCGCTTACATAAAAACGCTGGCTATTGTCACCATATCGCCATTAATCTCTTCAACATTTAACAAACACAAGACCATAATACAACAATCAAAAATCGGTTTTCACAAGTTGGTCATTACGAGAATGCAGCACATCTTACCCGGAAGTCACAGCTTCCGCCCACACTAACACAGACCGGTATTCTCAAACTCGCAAATACTACAGTTTTTTTAACCAACGTTTCCTGTTAAACATTTCTACCAATGTGAAGAAAACAATCTCGCGTTGATCCCCGTTGTACAATTTCATAAGACGCCTTTACAAATGTTTTGATTACCTGAAATAACATATCTTTACCTGTCAGCGATTCACCGTTGTTCATGCAAATTTATATGCTACTTTCCAGGTAACTTTGTAACGTTTTGCCATATAATGCAACTTAAAAGTTAATGCTGACTTAAAAAAACAATTTTTATTGCAAAAATCACCATTGCTCATACACACACATGTACCAGAATCATCGTTTTTATTTTTAACTATATTTTAAACCCAAACCATGACAATCAACCTAGTCATAATGTGTGGTTGGCCTAGGCATTGCTTGTTCCTTCAAAATAATAGCATTGCTTATGCGATGTTTACTGTAGTGCTGTGTTGGACTATAAACCTTGTGTGAAACACGGGATGATTTCCAACCTGCATGTACTACAATTTGTACTAGTGGTTACAAGGGCAGATCTGATCATAAGGCCCATCTCTTGTTAAAATAAAAAATGGGCTGAAACTCTCCAAATCGTAAGTCCCAAACCCTTCTTTATATCTTACAAGTTTCCCACACATAATTCCATGCTTGTGGAAAAACACCATGCTACAACCCCATTGTAAACATGGAAGTTTATACCGGTTGTATGACATCTGTTGCACCAATTGTCGGAACATAAAATACCGGGGGGTTATAGCATTGCTGGACCCTGGCACCCTTTTGTTGAACACCAAACATCTTGCCACTGACACAACACTTATTTATTGCCTGGGAATTTAACATTCCGGAACCCTAAGACCTCCACTGTAAAACATCAAACATAACACTCATCCGGGGTGCTTATCAGTCGTTGTAAAACATCAAACATGGACACATCAATGCAATCATAAATCACAAAGTCACCGGACATGCATACGTCATTCCGGAAGTCCCGCCCTAACACACGTCATACAGGAAGTCCATACGTCACACCGGAAGTCCCGCCCACCTGTCGCATCAATCTGGAAGCCCCGCCCACTAGGGTCATAAATCACCATTCTGACACAATATACCCTACATTTACTACTTATGATTCTTTACAACATATTTGAATCTATCAAGGCTCAAGCCGTCCACAGATGTGGTCTTGAAAATGAATGTTTTACCAAGGAGAATAATCAAGTTTTCAATTGATTGAGCATTGCCTCTCAGGTCACCCAATATGACTGTCTGTAAACTAACTTCCAAGGTAACTCTGTGATGCAATAACCAATCTTGAACTTGAATCCAGAATTTTGCCACTATAGGACAGTACCAAAATATATGATCTATTGTTTCTGTTTCGTCCTGACATAATCTGCACACGGGTGACTGCTCAATTCCCCATACACTGCGTACACAATTATTAGGCAAGTGAGTATTCTGATCATATCATTATTTCCATGCACATTTTCCAACTCCAGACCATATAAACTTGAATGCTCATTGGATTGAATCATTTTCAGGTGATATGTATTTGTGTAATGAGGGAGGGTGTGGCAACAGTGAATAACACCATATATCAAGGTGTGCATAATTATTAGGCAGCTTCATGACATCAGGTAAAATGGGCCAAAAAAGCGATTTAACTGACACTGAAAAGTCACAAATTGTACAATGCTTTTTAGACAGATGCAACACTCTTGAAATAGCTAAACTATTGAGGTTCTATCAAAGGTTTTGTTGCGAATAGTCAACTGGGGTGCAAAAAACGCATGGAGAAGAATAGACGCAAATTAACTGCAAAAGACTTGAGAAGAATTAAACGTGAAGCTACCAGGAACCCATTATCCTCCAGTGCCATCATATTCCAGAACTGCAACCCACCTGGAGTGTCCAGAAGTACAAGGTGTCAAGTGCTCAGAGACATAGCCAAGGTCAAGAAGGCTGAAACACGACCACCACTAAATAAGATTTGAAACATACTGTATAGATTGGGCAAAGAAATACCTGAAGACAGATTTTTCAAAGGTTTTATGGACAGATGAAATGAGAGTGACTCTTGATGGACCAGATGGATGGGCCCGTAGCTGGATCACTAATGGACACAGGGCACCACTTCAGTCAGGCGCCAACCAGGTGGAGGAGGGGTACTGGTATGGGCTGCTATCATTAAGCATGAAGTAGTTGGACCTTTTTGGGTTGAAGATGGACTGAAACTCAACTCCCAAACCTACTGCCAGTTTCTGGAAGATACTTTCTTCAAACAGTGGTACAGGAAGTCCTCAGCATTCAAGAAGGCCATGATCTTCATGCAGGACAATGCTCCATCACATGCATCCAAGTACTCCACTGTTGGCTAGCAAGCAAGGACCTCAAAGATGCCCGAATAATGACCTGGCCCCCTTCCTCTCTTGACTTAAATCCTATTGAGAATTTGTGGGCCCTTCTCAAACGTGAGATTTACAGTCAGGGAAGACAATACACCTATTTGAACAGCATTTGGGAGGCTGTGGTTGCTGCTTCAGCGAAAGTTGATCATGAGCAGATCAAGAAACTGACAGACTCCATGGATGGAAGGCTCATGGCAGTTATTGAAAAGAAGGGTGGTTATATTGATCACTGAATATTTTTGAAAGAACAAAAATTTTAATTAATTGTCATTTTGTGTTACTTATTTGTTACACTTACTTTAAAAATTGAGAATAAACACGTGAGTTGGGAGAAATTATTTTTTTAATTAGTTGCCTAATAATTCTGCACACCAATTGTTGCCTAATAATTCTGCACTCTTATGTATTCCCTGAGAAAGATTAAAACTCATTTTTCCTTTGTTAAACATTCAGATTTGAGGTTCAATTACATTTCGGATCGACTGAGAGCATTGTGTTTGTTCAACAATAAAATAAATCTTGAGGAATACGATTTGCCTAATAATTGTGCACACAGTGTAATCTAAGCATTTCTTTGGTGGCCAGAATTCTGTAAAACAATTAAAACTGAAAGGCTCTCAGAGACACATCAATAGTTGTTTTATATACTAGTCCATACACTTGGTGCTATGGGATTGGAATATCAAAAAGATTTTCCCAAATGTTTTGAATTCTGTAGGGTGGCGCCGTCCGGCTTTTTGTAGCAAGATGGAAGAGATACATTTTACGGTTTATATTAGTCCGGTTTAACCATGCATGATCTTTAATAGGTGGGCGTCCAGGAGATTCATTGCTTTCTATAGTTTTCATTTTCTTTCTTCATTTATCTGTTATGGCTGCAATGAGTTGATTATACCTCTGAAGTGAGCATGTTTCACCATATGCTTGTTTGAGTTGCTCATGAGTGATACGTTTCCCGTCTTTGTTTGTGATGTCTAAAAGAAACAAGATACCCTTCTTGTACATTTTTTCAATGAAAATTGGTTTATTTTCAATTAATATATTTGAGTTTAGTCATATAATTTGGTGTAAGATTTGTTCAAGCTGTTCAGGAAGATGGAATTGGAATTGTAACCAGCTTTGTATAGATTCTTTCACAAAGGTGATACACCATTGTCTATCAGTTGAAAATGGCACACTTTAATCTGCAGCATGGCAAAGATCCCATCTTTAAACATGGGATGGGCCTGTCTTATTACTCTACTTGAGAACCAGTTTGAATTCAGATTCTGATTCAAAGCTCTGATATTTATTAGTTTGACCTCACCAGTTTCATATTCATTATATAAATATTTTTGTTTTATTTTATCTGGCTTTCCATTCCAGAAAAAATCAAATGGCCACTCCAGAACCTTCACCTTTTTCTGTTGAAACCACTGGAGTGTCAACATGGCCTTGTGCTTAGGGTCATTGTCGTGCTGGAAAGTCCAAGAGCGTCCCATGCGCAGCTTTCGTGCAGAAGAATGCAAATTGTCTGCCAGTGTTTTCTGATAACATGCTGCATTCAGCTTGCCATGAATTTTCACAAGATTCCCCGTGCCTTTAGAGCTCACATAACCCCAAAACACCAGTGAGTCACCACCATGCTTCACAGTGGGGATGGTATTCTGTTCACTATAGGCCTTTTTGACACCTCTCCAAACATAGCGCTTATGGTTGTGACCATAAAGCACAATTGTGGTCTCGTCACTCCAAATTACAGTGTGCCAGAAGCCGTGAGGGGTGTCAAGGTGTTATCGGGCATATTGTAATGGGGCTTTTTTGTGGCATTGGCGCAGAAAAGGCTTCTTTCTGGCAACTCGACCATTCAGCTCATTTTTGTTCAAGTATCGTCGTATTGTGCTCCTTGAAACAACCACACCATCTTTTTCCAGAGCAGCCTCTATTTCTCCTGAGGTTACCTGTGGGTTTTTCTTTGGATCCCGAACAATTCTTCTGGCAGTTTTGGCTGAAATCCTTCTTGGTCTACTTGACCTTGGGTTAGTATCAAGAGATCCCCGAATTTTCCACTTCTTAATAAGTGATTGAACGGTACTGACTGGCATTTGCAAGGCTTTGGATATCTTTTTATATTTTTTTCCATCTTTATAAAGTTCCATTACCTTTTCATGCAGGTCTTTTGACAGTTATTTTCTGCTCCCCATGGCTCAGTATCTAGCCTGCCCAGTGCATCCACGTGAGAGCTAACAAACTCATTGACTATTTATACACAGACACTATTTGCAATTTAAAAAGCCACAGGTGTGGAAAATTCACCTTTAATTGCCATTTTCACCTGTGTGTCACCTTGTGTGTCTGTAACAAGGCCAAACATTCAAGGGTGTGTAAACTTTTGATCAGGGCCATTTGGGTGATTTTTGTTATCATTATGATTTAAAAAGGAGCCAAACAACTATGTGATAATAAATGGCTTCATATGATCACTGTCCTTAAATAAGACATTTTTTTTGCATGGTCAATCATATTTTCAAAATCAATGCCAAAATTTCACAATTTCTGCCAGGGTGTGCAAACTTATAAGCACAACTGTATATTACCAATTCTCCAAGGGTATGCAAACGTTTGAGCACAACTGTAGTTAGATGCATTCCTGTCCAAGGTTTTCATATGCGATCAACCTTGGTAATTTTCCAGTCAAAGTTACTAGAAACAAGATTCAGTATTTTTGGGAATATTTATACCAAGGACATCCACTTCCCCATCAGCCCATTTGATTGGAAGTTTACATGGAAGTGTAAAAGGAATATCCTTTAATGATCCAATGCGTAATATGGTGGTCATACATTTATAAATATAATCTAAACAGACTTTATTGCTTTTTTTTAATCTGCTATGAAAACTAGGCCATGCCTTTTTGTTTTATCGTATAGCTCTATTGCTTCCAGTAATTTACGTATATTGTCACCAATGTATCGGCCATGTATAAAACCTGTTTGATCAGGGTGTATTATTTCTGGAATGGATTTTTTTATTCGAAGTGCTACACATTTTGCTAACATTTTTGCGTCGCAGCTCTGTAGAGTAAAAGGTCTCCAATTTTTTAACTGAGTAAGATCCTTATAATTACTGTCAGGGTGTTGTTTGAGCAGCAGTGATATTAGACCCTCTTGCTGAGTTGCAGATAATTTAGACTCTTGATATGAGTAGTTAAAACAAGCTAATAATGGGTAATTTAGTTCTTCAAAAAAGGTGAGATGTACTTCTGTGGGAATGCCATCAAGCCCAGGTGACTTGTCAGTCTCAAAAGATTTGATAGCCTCCAGTAGAGTTCCTCTACTGTTATTTTTTCCTCACCCTGTTCCTTTTGTATACAGTGGATATAAAAAGTCTACACACCCCTGTGAAAATGCCAGATTTTTGTGATGTAAAAGAATGAGACAAAGATAAATCATGTCAGAACTTTTTCCACTTTTAATGTGACCTATAATGTGATATAGGTCACATTAAAGGTGGAAAAAGTTCTGACATTACTTATCTTTGTCTCATTCTTTTACATCACAAGAACCTGGCATTTTAACAGGGGTGTGTAGACTTTTTATATCCACTGTATATGTTAAATTAACTTCCTGTTTATTAGGAAAGAAATCCTTGCAATTTTCTTCAGTTAGTAGGTAAAGTGGAGGTTTTATTGAGTATACGTCCTCAAAATACTTTGTCGTCTTTCCCAAGACATCTTCAGGTGAGTCATGAAGGATTCCGTCTGTTTTTGCAATTTGAGATATTTTTTGGAGTTCCTGTGTTGAAGATTTTAAAAAAATGTAGTATATTTTTCACCATTTTCCATCCAGTTGACTTTGTTTTTATAATAGGAGAGGTTTGATCGTTCCTGAATTATAGACTCCATTTCTTTTTGTTTCAATTCTAATTTGTTTTGTATATTGTCTTGATTGTTTCGACTACTATCTAAATCAACTATTAGATTCTCTATCTCTGTCTTTAGTTTATTTTCCCTTGCCAGGTATTTTTGATTGATTTTAAATGATTCATCCTTTAAAAAGCTTTGATTGAACTTCCAGTATCCTTGTCCTCTTGGGAATTTAGTCAGAGTGGAGTAGATGCCAATCAAATGGTGATTCGAGCACATTCTATCATCACTTTTTAAATTTTTGGAACAGATGAGATTGGAATGAGAAAATAATCCAGATGGCTGGCCTGAGATAGGGTGAGATATACTTGGAGTCCAAGTATGGAGTTTTTTAACCTCCATACATCAACTTGATCTTCTGTGTTCATAATTTCAGTAATTTGTTTAAGTGCCCGTGGGTGATAGTTTGTTGTGTGATGGCCTTTGCGATCCTTTGACATATTAAGGACAGTGTTGTAATCCCCCACTACTATAACATTATCATTAATGTTTTTTAAATTTACAAGATAACTGTATATGTCTGTTAAGAAGTGTGGATCATCTTTGTTAGGAGCATAGAGGTTAATGAGCCATAACTGTTTATCATCTAGTTCCAAGTTAAGAATGATCCACCTTCCATGCGTGTCTTTAATGTTAAGTGTTTTTTTAAGCAGAAATGTCTTTAAGTTACTTCAGACAAGTCTAAGTCAAGTCTCAAGTCACTGCATGCAAGCCTGAGTCAAGTCTCAAGTCACTGTATGCAAGTCCAAGTCAAGTCTCAAGTCTTAAGGTGCAATTTTTGGGGATGACTATTATTTTATGGGCTTTTTAAATCAGCAGTTGATAATCAACTACACTAATACTGAATTGAAACATTTAATTTATTATAGCAAACATGCATTTTATGTTTAATTGAAGTATGATCATGCTGAGGCTGGGGCCGGCCTATTCTATCTACTATTCTATCTGCCATTAGCCAAATTGTCTGACTATTTTACAGGTTAGCCATGAGCTAAAAGCTCTTTGTGTTCTGTATGGTTATATGTGTTAGCTAGTTATTAGCTACTGTAACTAACTTGCTGGCAAAGATTAGAAACTGGCCCAATTCTTGACAGCGAGCTAACATTAGGCTTCTCACAGAATGTAAAAAAATCTTTGTAGCCAAATGCTATTATGAATGGAACAGATGCACTGTCGCTAACGTTACCTAGGTGACTTTCAACTTTAATAGTTTGAGCTACCAGACCACAACAAGGCGGGAAGGCAGGTTTTTTCCTCAGTTTTAGCTATTCTATATCTACAATCCAAGGCACGAGTCCAATGACTACAAGTCCAAGTCAAGTCTCAAGTCTTTTGAAAAGATCGCAAGTCACAAGTCAATTTATTGGTGACTTAAGTGCGACTTGATTCCAAGTCTGCGACTTGAGTCACCAACTCTGCCTTTAATTCTGCTATATTGCGTACTAATATCACAACCCCCTTAGAATTTGAGAGACTGTGATCATAGTATATATGCCCTTCCCATTTTTTTTGCCATACCTGTTCATCAGAAATTTTTGAATGAGTTTCTTGTAAGCAATATATGTTGTAGTCTTTCTCCTTTAGCCATGTGAATATAATTTTTCTTTTTTGTAATCAGCTAAGCCATTGCAATTATAACATGATATGCTAAGCTCACCAACCATTAAAATAACTAGGTGTAGATAATGTGTTTATATAATTCTGTTAGCTAGAAAACAGGACTGGTTAGGAGTATGGTGTTTATGCAGGTTCGGTGTGGCATTTTGTTGTTTATAATATATATATATATTTTTTTAATTGTCGTTGTATTGGTTATACTAATGGTATTATAAAAGTACAGATGGGATTTCTAGAATAGCCATGGTGTCAATTTTTGATCACGGAATAATTGCCCATCTATAAATAGTTTGTCCACTATAAAATATGCTCTTTTTCCTTTTGCTCGTTCACTTTTTTGAATGGTGTAAAGTATTAGTCTCCAGTCATTTATTTCTAGTGGGAACTGATCGTTCATGCCGAATTGTGTCTCTTTGAGTTCTCTGCTTTTATTCTTAATAATTTCCTTTTGTTTGTAGTGTTGAAAATGTACAATGATTGGTCGCGGGCGCTTGTTGTCATTGTTCCGTGATCTTAGTCTATGCACCCGGTGCAATGGGAGTGGTCTTGCTGTTGCCTCTCCAGTGCACCTGTTGTCACTTTCATTTGCACCAAAACAGGTAGCATTGATTCATAATTGCTTATGGACAGATTGATATACCTGAAGTTTGATTGACTTGGTGTTATACGTGATGATTACATGTTCCCTTAATTTTTTTGAGCAGTGTATTAGACATGAGTGCCAACCGCTACATTTGGCAAAAACAACACAGCGCTCATCAACTGGCATATTCACTCCCTACGGTGAAGCATGACACTTGAAGCATCATGTTATGGGTAGGTGTCTCAGCGACCAGGGACTGGGAAATTAGTTGGGATTTGAGAAAAGGATAAATGGAGCAAAATACAGAGAGGACATTGAAGAAAATCTGATCCAGAGCCCACAGGATCTAATACTGGGGGAAAGATTCCCCTTTCAGCACAACAATGACTCAAAGCACAAAGTAAAGAAAATGTTGTGAATGTTCTTGAGTGGCCCAGCCAAGTCACAGACTTCAACCCCATTGAAAATCTGTTTGGAGACCCAAAGATAGCAGTTCACAGACGCTCTCCATCTAATCTGACAGAAATTGAGAGGATCTACAAAGGAAATTTCAAGAAACTGCCCAAATCCAGGTGTGCTAAGCTGGTAGACATATATCCAAGACTTGAAGCTGTGATCGCTGCCAAAGGCACTTATATGGAATAAACGTTCTGAATACTTCTACACAAGACATATATATATATAATTTTCATTTTGAATTGACACAAATTTCTAAAAATGTAGTTTCCCTTTGTCATTATGGTGTATTGTGTGTAGATTGATGGCAAAACATTTTGTATGATCAATCATACAGCCTATAACTGTAGTGAAGGGGTCTGAATAGTTTTCAAAGGAATACTCATCCAATCTTCATTGACAAACCATGGGAAAAAAGCAGTCATGCTATTAGATATTTCAGGGTGTATGGTCCTTGGGCATTAATGTGAATATTTTCATTTCTATTATCCCTAAAATATATAATCTATTCTTTTTTGGCTCTATGTTCCAAAACTGTGGCTTAAAATGAAACAATTATAAGAGGTTAAAAAGTATAAACACTGATGTTATTTGTATATTGTTTTAAACATTGTGGAAATTATAAACAAATTATTCATAATCCTCCTATTTAAGGGCACCTAATGTATTGGGACTCATTAATATAATGTCCAAATTAAGCACTTATGTTTGGCATTTGGTCACATGACCTTTGCATGCAACAACTGCCTGAAGTTTGCAACTCCACCAGGTGCTCTCCAGTGATGACCTGCCAGGCCTATAATGCTACCATCTTCAGCTTCTCTTTGTTTGATAGGTCAACAATGTAATCAAATACTTATTCAGCAAAGGAATTTGCTTGTGAAAACAAACCCTTCCTTATAATCACAATTGTAAAAATTTCAACAATATTTTTGCCATTGTGAGAAAGAAACAGGCGTTACGTCAACTAATGTGTGTATATCCATGTGTGTATACACGTTTGTGCGTCCTCAGTAAAAGAGTTAATTGGCTTCCTCCCTGAATTGTTACAAGTGGTCCCATTATTTAACACAACACTCTGAGCAGCATGTGGTGGGCAAAGGGTTGCAACGGGTTGCATGACGGCAGGCTTACAAGCACACATAACCCTACCCGGCCATTCCAAGCAGACAAATGGAGAGGCTTCCCAACAAGCCATTTGGCAAAGGAGGCTGGTCAGTCGAGCCAGGGTAAGTAGAGGAGGTAACAAAAGCCAGTTAAATGTGAATATCAGTTAAAAGGATAGTTCAACCTAGATTAATTTTTGGGCAAAATTTCGCTTACCCTGAGTTGTTCTGGAGTTGCGGTAACCTACTTCAAAACACTTCAAAACTAAGACTAGTGGTGTTGTTTATGCTGTCAATGTTGTTTAACTTAAAACAATGTTTTCATTATAGCTACATGAATCTCATTTTTCAATTTTCAACTGAACTGGTACTTCCTACGTTTACCGGTATGAATCCACGTTTTTTTCAAGTTTCTACGTAACTTTATTAACAAACCTAGCTACCGATGACATCATGGCCGAATAACACAGGCTGTGTGTGGTGGCTACAGACAATAGTTTACATTGTGCCAGTTTGTAGTACCAAATTTCGCCAGCTGTTTCGTCAGTATGCAGTCAAAAAAGTCCAAACAGATTACTGAATTTAGTTTGAAGCGTTTTTTGAGTTTGTTTCCACTTGCAATGCAGCTTGTGTGGCTCAGGACGCACAGTTTCAATTCACAAATTTGGACAATGCTAATAATGCTAATTCCAGGCTGGGACAGAGGTGAATAATGGCTTGTTGTGAATAATGACTCCATGGGCCTTCAAGAACAACTCAGGGTAAGCGTAATTTCACCCAAATATGAATCTAGGTCGAACCACCGCTTTAGGTTTCTGAGCTCAAATGTGGCTAGATAAACTAAACAAGGATGAAGGGTGGTTCTTAATTTAGGATCAACAGCTTAGCATCGGGGCAAATAATTGGTCTGGGTAATTTTGCAGAAGATTTACACTCTTAAGGCAATACTCGAGACATCCAAAAGAAACTCTGATTCGATAACATGATGTAACACAAACAGTACATGATAAGTGAGAGGGAAACATGAAGGGGGAACAACACTAAAACATGCCGGTGCCTAAGAGAAGCGAAGGGAATTTCCCAGAAGACGTGCCCCCTCATAAGCATAAATCTGTATAGTGCAGATTGTGTTGTCACAAGCTCCTGGTTAGGTCTGTCCTTCTATTTCTGTTGTCATAAACAGGGTCTGAGAATTGCTTGACACTTCACTCATTTAGACTTCATGGGAACCTACAAAACAAACTATCTCTTTACCCACAAGAACTCCACCCACAAGAATACTGTATATTTTGCGTCCTATTCATTGTAACTGGGTGACGGCTGGGCACTCGTTAAAAGAAAAAGAGCACAATGATATTTGGAGGGGCTCTTCAACAAAAGAGCAAGAAAAAGCAGGGGGGACCCAGAAAGCAAAACAGAAATGTCTGTGTGGTCAATTCCCATAAGATAGCTAGACTAACTCGCTCTTCATACCCTCAGAGAAAAAAAAAAAGAAGTCCGTGAGAGGGTTCAGGGATTCATAAAGTCTTGTTAGGTAATTGATTGCTCCTGGAAGGGCAATCTGTGCAGGATTTTGTTTTTCTTCTTTGTGGACCATAGGAGCCAAAAACACATGAGGGCGAGTCTCAGCAATACGACCATTAAGGGCGGACTGACTAAACGAGCGAGGGGGGAACCTTGACAGTGGGGTATACACTGCTTAAACACATTACAGTACATGCTACGAAAACGCACTTACACACACGTATACACAGACAGACTCAACGGTGGTATAGAACATCTAGCCTAAATACAGAGGCGCCTGCCCGCTAGGCCCCAGGGCATTAAGAGATGCGTTCTAACGCGACGACAGGGAAAAACACGAGCTAGACAGGCATATTAAGCCCTGACCCAAAAGCCCCCGTTGAGTAACGTTAGTGAAGGGGCTTCCTGTGTAGGAACCACTCTGTAAGTTGTTCATCATCGGGGTAGGAGGGGTTTTTTTCAAGACAACCATCATTACGTGCGGGGCTGTGTCTGCATGAGTGTAGTTTTACAATAACATGGCTGCAGCAATGTCTCCCCATCTGTCAGAGGGGATGTTTAAAAAAGAGAGTCATCATTATTAGTCTTTGTTTTCCAGGGGACACATTTTCTTTTTTTATGGGGGGGGGGGGTTGTCTGGTTATCATCTTAGATCCTCTCCTCATCCAAAGTCGGACAGGGCCTGCGAGATTGGGGGGGTGAGTACAGCAAGGGGGCACAGATAAGCGGTGCCCCACAGCCACCACATCAGGGCTTTAAATCACAGAGGGTCACTCTTAGGAGTACACAGACATTGCCGTTCCCATCGCCCAAGGGGACCCTGCTCCTTGTTATCAAGCTGCTTATCGCAGCATATCAATTTCTTTGAGGCCAAACATACAGACATATCTGGTATTATTATCAGCCGTACACTCCTACACAGACGGGCATGCCAGGCAGAGGATTGGAGATGGGACGAGAAATGAATAATCAAAAACCTTAGCAGACAAGTCAAGGTCCAGCATCTAGCAACACAGACACATTTTCAATGTTTGTTAATTTAGCACATGCACTTTCCCAGACCTACACTCAGGACAAATTGGGGAAAAGTGCTTTGTACATGTGCACAACAGATTGTTCACCTGGTCATGTTGGGGATTCAAACCAGAGACCTTCCAGTTACTAGACCATTGCAATAACCACTAGGCTTCAGCTAAACTGCAGAAAGAAAAGCATGTGTTGTGTATTTGTGTGTCTTCACGTGTGTACACACTGGTGTAAGTATTCTTGTGGGGACCAAAATGCCTAAAAAGTTAGAAAACCAAGAAGAATCTTTTTTTGGGTCCCACACAGTTAGTAAAACAAATGTATGTATGTTTTCCAGTTACTTATTTTCATCAAAATTAGCTCCTGCCAAAGCAGCAGGTACTCTTCCAGGCGACCAAAACAAAACATGACAAACAACAAAACACTGATATACTGATTGTGCGTCTGTGTTTGTGTGTGTATTATTATATACTATTCGATAATAATCCTAAACAATGGCATATTTTGCAAAGTGAGGACATTTAACTAACATGAAAAAGACTATTTTAAGATTGAGGTTAAGGTTAGAATTAGGATTAGGAAATAAATGTAGGTTTCAATTAAGGATAGGATTTGGGATTCAGGGTTGCGATTAGGATAAGGGTTTGTATTAGTTTTTAGTTAAAGATGCAGTCTGGGACTTTTGCAAATAAACTATTTCTTAAAACTTCCTTATTTTGGGCTGTATGTGTAATATGTTGTTTAAATGTGTATTTATACGTGCATAATCTATGGGCTATGATATCTCAGTCAGCAAGGAAGTTTAAAAGTGGTTTTGATGACATTTGGAACATATTAGCACATAAATTACAGTTTTGAGGGACCCATTTTAGCTCAACAGTGCCACTTACAACAAATGGCCAAATATCCCAGAATGCATCTTTATCGGTTTGTTTAAAAAATAGATATATGTCAAATGTGAATACAGCTTTCAAAAAGTATAGTAAAACAAGTGTATATGTGTGTTTGTGTGTGTGTGTATATGCATGTTGTGTGGGCATGCACACAGATGCATGTGCATTTGGATGTCAGACTCTGCTTTAGACACTCACTTTTGTTGCCCACCAGCAAAACCACAGGCTGGACATCCGACTCTTCATTGGCCTTTTTGACCATGCTGTACCAGTCCTCCAGATTCTCAAAGCTCTGGTAGTTTGTAATGTCGTACACTAGAAGAACACCCTGAAAAGCAATACCACAGAGAATCTAAAATAGTGTAAACACCACTTTCCAAAACAAAATTTGACAGGATGAGAACAAACATGCCAAAGAGATCAAATGTGGTCAACTAAGCAGTAGGGGGCACTAGTGTCTGAGTGAAGCCAGTTGACTCTCTACTTACCACATCCTTGTCAAACACACACACACACGCACACGCACTCCATAAGGAGTTTCCACCTATTAGGACTCTCTCTAAGCTTGCCTGGTGTTAGCGATTATCTATATTGTTGTTAACAGATAAGGTAAGTGCAAACAGCCTACGAGCCACTGCGCCTACGATATAATGTCTCTGTCTGTGGGCATCAAGGCGAGGGAGACCACAGAGTTTTGTCAACCCTTTTGTCTGTGGCAAAAGGGTGGCTCTGCAGTCTGAGTGAAGATAAAAAGGGGTAGGAGGGATGAAGTGTTGCTTTAAATGACATATCTCTTCCCTGCCCTCCCATGATCAAACACATGCTAGACCAATGCGTGCGTGTGCACACCGGAGGCACTGTCTTAGACCACTAGGATCAACCAAGGCCACTAAAGTAGGGATTTTCAAGTATGACGC
This sequence comes from Esox masquinongy, assembly GCA_016801175.1. Lineage (NCBI taxonomy): Eukaryota > Metazoa > Chordata > Actinopteri > Esociformes > Esocidae > Esox > Esox masquinongy. The sequence continues at coordinate 17,196 of JACXGI010004194.1, forward strand.
TGCAAGCGGTTGTAGTGCAAAACAGCATTGAAGCACACGCATAGATCATCACTCTCCCTTTGTCTTAGCAAAAGCCATTATAGAGATAAAAGTCAAACTGGATGCAGTTGCAAAGCAAAGCACGAAAGGCGTGTGTCAGAATAACCACATCATTAAGGCTGGCTGCTTTACCGGTTTATGTGTAAACAGAAGTGAAACACTTCAGTGAACATGTTAAAAACAAAAGCCTCAAATAACTATGTCATAGCTTTGCTCTTTAACAATCCAGAAATACATAAAAAGAATCCAAAACGTAAAAGCTTCCTGGTCTTTGATTACATTATCATGAAACGTAATGGACCGTCACCTCTAAAAAGAGGGGAAGCCTTGATAAAATTTAGGGAAAATAAATACAAATTAAATCATACAAATATTGGGCAGTTTTGTATCCTCATAAAAAGTTATATTATTTTAAACTAATAAAAAATCTAAGGGTCAAAAAACCCCTGTCAAAGTAGTATTGTGTATTTGATCCAATATTTGGTCCAATATCCCTAACATACAGTGACTAGGCTACTGTAAAAACCTGATGCAATTGCTGTTTGCTTTGGTTTGGTTCATAAAAATATGTGCACAGTAATAAATTATGTATTTTGTCATTCACTCAATTCAAATACGTTTCTAAAAACATCTACTCATTAATCCTAACACATATTAACATCCCCTGTTCTTGGTAATGGCTGGCATGTCTTGGGAGCATTAACTTGTACTCTTTTTGTCTTTTCCCACTTGTTTTTACTCCAGATTCGTACAGGATTATGTAAATCATGGTAGCATGACAATATTGTAGGAGTGCAAAACATGGTATTTCTTATTTATGACAAAAGTGGCTCCAAAGACAACTCCATTATTTACTATTAATTTCAGCTGGGCACAAAATCATCTGAAACACAACCAAATTAAACTGCAAATTCATCTGACAATGTTGTGGAGTCTCAAGCTTAATGTAGTCATTGCTTGCTAGGAATATGGGATCAAATACTATACTTTTGACCGGTTTGACAACCGGGGTCCAGCTGCTATAACATAGTAGACAGAGAGGTTCAAGAGAATCACAACCAGGACCAAGAGGCTTAGAAAAAAAAACGCTATCCCGGGGGGAGGCAAACGTTTACACAAGGTTCACATCAAGATTAATTAAATTAATTTATTTTTTCTTTACACATTGACATGTCACTCCGGCCTTGTACCTCGTTTTAGCTCAAAGGCACCTAAGTCCCTTCAGGGAATCACAAGTAGAGCTTGATGGACAAGACAACAATATTCCATTACTAACCCCCCAATACCCAGACAGTGCTGACCAATTGCTCTGCCCTACATGGGATCCCCTGGGATAACCTGCAAGCCTGAACCAAACCCTGGTCACAATGACACAGCTAACTACGAGCCATTCAAGGCCCCTTGAAGATTTTGACTGCACATATTATTCTTTTTTACCAAACTTTTTTTACTCTCAAACTTACTGCAGGTTAGAGCAACTCATCCCAAATCTGGCCAGCTAGACCATCGTTTTCCCACTGCTCTCCTACCCCCAGGCCATCAGACTGTAAATCAAATTATCTGCCGAGCACTCTCATCTGCACCGAAGAGCCCTTTTGCACTTTCACACACTAAACACATTTCCCAGCGTATTCACCCACAATCATCTGGCGCATACTCAATCTCAATCGCACACACTCACCAGGGAAAACTCACAGTCTCTCTTATTCACATGGACTTTTACACTCACACATCCATACTCAAACGTGCACATATACAGCTGTCCTGTATGCATTGTGAACCCCTGGTCACTTTATTTATAATCTTGTTTACCTGATTTTCTATTCTTGTCCTCATCAATTGTACAACTATTGATGACTATAGCTCTTTAATGTGTGTGTGTTTGTAGGAAAGGGGCTGTGATGACAGTTTGTTTCCGCCAATCACAGAGTGTTGATGACAAATCCTTTGATTGATGACTTCCCGCTGTACCTCTATCGGTGGTCATGAAAGCCCAGAAAGCACCGGAACTTAAGTATTCAAATGTGGCTGTGATGGACGACACCTTATTGTTGTGCATGAGGGAGGGTGTGAGGTTATCACAATACAAAGACAGTACACGTAACTGCAGCATCAGGTGTTATCTATGTCTCATTCCGCTACAGCAAATCTACAGCTAAACCTCTTCAAACAAGTACAGCTTTGAGAGTGTCAACTGTGGCTGTGGGTGACAGGTAATGGTAGTTTGCAGCAGCAACCACATATGGATGTTGCCTAACACAGCGTGGCAAACAAACAGACAAAACATGCCCGCCCGCGTGTTATTGCAGTGTCAGCACAGACCTAGCTCTATTCACATGAATTAGTGCACGCCTTAGTTTGTTCATAAATAATGAAGTCGGAGGGTGTGAACAAAAGGGGAGGAAGAAAGAGAGAGAAAGGCATTTCTCACTCTCACTGACAGTGTATATACAGTGAAATCCGTGTGACCAACTGAGCAGCAAAACTTGGCTGCAGTTGGCACGGGGGTCTTGCTGCACTAATATTATCATAAAGGCTTATTAATTATCCCAGCCTAATATGGAGACACTATTACATTGTAAATGAGTTACAGCAACAAAAAAAACATTAAAAAATAAACCTTTGAGTTTTAAGGTGAAGAACGACGGACCACCTTGATGTTTATTGAGTGTATGTTTTACAGTAGCCTACCTGAGCACCGTAGACATATTTATCCAGCATTTTCCCTCCGATTGTTTGACCGCCAATGTCCCACACTTGCAAGGTAACGTTCAAATTGCCTGAGGGAAAGAACACTTCAATATTTCAATCACATTTTCCAGCAATGACAGCAAACATAATACAACATCATCAATATTCTGTCTGACACATTTGGTACTTTTCAGATCACCACCTATTGACTAAAAAATGGCATGCAAGTCAATCAACTGAAGAACAACAAAAAAGTTACTCAGACAAGTGAAGCCAATAGTCATTTGTGATTTTTCCACCTCAGATGTTTTGGTTGTCTTTAAGCATTTAGGAGGTTTTGTTTAACGAAGCTCATTATCTCTGGGAAATCGCGAGTCAGCGGTAACTGGAGCCTATATTTTGTGAGAGGGATTACTATACTAAAAAGTTGACGTTGTCCATGTACATATTGGAAAAAATAAATCAGAGATTAATCAGCTAAACAATAATTTAGCTGAAACAATAAATCAGAGATTGAAACAGCTAGACTCTGGCAGGTCACCCAACCTCTGCATCCAAGAATAGCCGATGGGGAAATTCAGGGAATGAATAGGTATGCTTACCCTGTAATTTAAACATTCTCAATACCGTGGATGGGAAAAAAAATCAAGTAACTTATTAGCTGTTTGTGTTGTGCCGTTCTATGACAAGCTGAGGAGAGAGAAGAGAGATATATGTGGTGTTAAGAAAAATACTGATAATTAAACACAAAAAAGAAGGAAAAGAAGACTACTGTCCCAAAGTCTGTAGGAGGGAGCTGGGAAGTGGGAGAGAGAGAGACGGGGTACAAAACCAAATCCAAATAAATATTTTCTTCCTCTGGAAAATAAAAAGGTCTGGTTGAGGAAAGAAGAGGAGGGGAGGACCAGACAGTAAGGAGTTTATTTCTGTCTTAGGTCCCTTCATTGGCCTAGAGCACTGATGGCTACAGCGTACCCTGAGGACACGGCTGGGCAAGCTGACCGCCACTGCAGAGTCCCCATTTCACCGAAGAAGGAAACATAAGTGTTCACAGTTACTACATCTAGACTATACAGTGTCAATGTAAAGCTACATTAAAAAGAGTGCAATGAATAACTGCATTTAATGTGATAAGACTCACAATTGTTTCAGCTTACTTGGACAATTAAAACATCACCATCTTGATTGAAGTCCATTGTTATTTGCTTCAAAAGCAAACATTGAGAAATTGCATCATCTTCACAAAAATGCGAACTGACAAGATTAACCCAAAATATCAAGATTATTTCTACCACAGGTCAATCGCTTTCCCTCGTCGCACTGGTTTAGTGGACGTGAAATCTGGAAGAGGTATGCTATTGTTCTAAAAAGCACACAGAGGAGGCTGTTGTGTGCCAATCGACCTCGCCTCACCTCTCCCCGCGTTGGAAAATGTACATTAACTTTGACAAGCCAGGCCTTCATGGTGAGAGGGGCCAGTGCTTGCTATACTCCACCCCCGCACCCCCCATCTTCGAAAGACCCTTACAGCTCCATAGAGCCCCAGAGACCCACACTACACATCCAATTGAAGGCAGGGCAGTGGTCCTAAAGAACCTCAGGACCACCCAAACTGCACACCTAGTCCTCCTCTTTAACAGGTCATCAACACACAATCCCGGGGGAAAATGTACCATTTCAGAATTACTCTTATTTTGATCTGGATACAGATGGATTTAGTAAAAGGCACTTTATTTCCATGCCGCAGATTAGGATTGCTTTCAATTAGTATTACAGGATTCACAAAATCTGAGACTAGATAGTACTATAAGGTAGATTTCTCATTGAAGTCTAAACTTCAACAAAGCTCAGCCTTATCTCTTTTGAAACATGTTTTATGTTTTCTTTTTCCTACCTTTATTAACTGAAGTTGAACATATGACTGAATGTTGTGTTCAACCTATTGTGCATTTATCCTGAGGTTAATCCACCCTTGTTTGAATTATTTTATTAGTTATAAAAGAATGGACCTATTTTGCCACCTTTTGCAACTTAATGCTTCGGCAGCGGTTTACATATGAAATGCAGAATGCTGAAAATCCCCATTTCATATGGTAGGAAGTCAAAACGGAAGGCTATACTCTAAATATAGGCTAGAATTAGTCAATAAACATTTATTTTACAGATCTAAGGGGATACAGAGCAAGGCTTTATTTACCTGGGCTTGAAAATAAACAAATAAGAACATTAATGTTTTATGTGGTGCAGAACAAAGATGAGTTGAACCTTTGGATCAACGATATGAATATAAAATGCTAAATGTATTTACTCTGTACTGTGCCCACAGAATTATGTGTAAGGCTTGCTTCTCTGGACATAAGCTGTCCATTGGCTTCATGGAGGGAAAAAAGCCTGGTGTTTGCTCTAGAGAGAACAGCCTTCAGAATGAATAAAGCTGAGAAGTGGCAGACTCTCCACAATATGGTGCTACCAAGAAAGACACATTCAAAGTCCTGAGGTAACCTGATGAACAAAATCGTTTGGTACTAGTCTGAAAACTGAGGGAAGGAAATTCAAAATGCAAAGACATATTTCAAAACAATTTGTAAAGATATTTAAAAATTCAACCAAACAAATGTACACAAACAAAAACATATTTTTTTGTTTGCTAATTCATACAAGTGATCAACTTTGATAACTTCTGAGTACTTTTAGACATGCATGCTTCCATAAACAGCATTCAACAGAATGTGTGTGCGTGCCAAGAGTGTGCCCATGTGAGTCGGTGATGGGATACTGAGGAGGCCTGCACTCCCAAAGGATGAAGGTGTCTTACCTGGTAGAGCTATTCTCTTCAGAAAGAAATCCAGACCAATCGTTTGTTTGTATTGTTTCCCAAAGGCCTCCTGTGCAAACCTGGTGGCGAGTGATGTCTGAAACAGAGGGAGCGGGATCATGCTAAGACCTTTGTCCTGCACCTGAAAGGACTCACAATACATTGGTGGTGTGGTAGTGTTCCGCAAAACAACTATGTTTAGAAAAAATATTACACCGCTTGGGAAGACATTTATCCCAGCTATCGTAATTAGCATGAGGTAAGCTAAAGCAATTAGCCTACCGCGGCTGTCTTGCAAAACTGTCATGTCCCGACTGAAAATCATAGTGAATTAAGAAAACAGGTGTCTGGGTAAAGAAGAAATGCCTCTGAACGACAGGCCCCGTAATTGCCACGAAATTACAAAACTCCATCACTCCAAGTCACTTTTGGGCTGGGGAGGGGGAAGAAATTGCATGTTATATAGGCTTTCTGAAACCCATGGGAATTCACAGCACAGACTTGACATGCCAAGTTAAATTCATTTTGATGGATGATGGAAGAAAAAAAGTGCAGGCTGTCTATTAGCTATCTTTAGAGCAGTGTGCTTACATAAACATTGGAGGGATACTGAAATAGTGGGGCAGCCTAATTCTTCCTTTGGTGGATCCATTTAATGTTACGCTACAACTTGACTAAAGGTTATAGAATTTGAAAAATAATGTTTCTTTACGTCCACACATTTACTTACCGGCATTTAGTATCCGAGGTATTTTTAGTTATGCTAGCAATACATTAAAAACAAAGGACAGAAAAGCCATTCTTAAATGAAACCTACAGGGAGCTAGTCAAAACAGGCAGGAATATGATATTTAAACTCTCTGCACTAGTCACAGTGGATGTTCTCACTCCACTGTATAGTATTAAAGGTCTATCGCAACTAGAATCACTAAAGGGGAGTCATCTTGGCTGCTATTCCTCATGTGGCTGAACAGTACAGATCTTTATTGGAATGAAATACCACCAAAATACCTTGAGGTCAAGGCTTTCTATAGGCTGCAGTGTCCTTATAATTTTCTTTTCACTTGCCTGTGACTGACAATCTTTCGTTGACCAAAAGGTCTGAAAAAGTCGACATGTTAAATGTGTCACAAGCTCAATGGTGACTGAAAAATTACTTGTGGTGACTGACGTAACAATGAGTAAATCGACCATTTAAGTAGCCTAAACAATCACTGACAACACAGGAATAACTAGCCTGGACAGCAAAAATCTATTCCACATGCTGGCGTTGGCTTAGGGAATCATTTGTCTTGGCATTCCAAAAGCTTGGCTATCCTTTCTCTTCGTAGGACCCTTTTTCTTCTCCACCATATAATTGGAACTAACCAGGGCATGTAAAAGCTGGCGTAATCCAGACTTTTCCCCAATAAGGAGACGGCACAGGGTCACCAATGATACCACTGCCGGGAAATAGGGGAAGTTCCATTAAGAGCACATTGAGGGAGTGAGATGAGATGGGAGAGAAAGGACAGAAATAGCAAGCACGGTATGAAAAGTCTGCAGTGTGATGTCACTCATTTAATGCAAGCTAAGGCAGAGATACTTAAAAATGAGGAGATCAGAATCTCACTGGTGAATTAATAAAATGACCGACTGTATAATGCTCCACCTGGCACAATTTTCACCAATCACACTCTCGTTGTTGTGGTGTGTCACTTGGTTGCTAAGTTAATTATCACAAAATGTCTTATTACAAAATCTCTTGAAGTAGAAAGTCAGGGGATAAGTCAGGAAACTGCTTATTTTCATCTATGTTTTGTAATGTCATAGTTCCAAAAAAATATGATATTACAAAGAACAAGTTAAATTGCTCAGATCTCTGAAAATATTTATAATTTGGGGCATCTTGTTCACGTAAATTTGCTAATGTTTTATTTGTTGAGCAGGTGGCTAATGGACTTCAACATAGCTATGACTTAAGTTGATCAATTCTTACACATGCTGGTGTTGACCAAAAGGTCTGAAAACCATGGTATTTCATCACATTTCAAACAAATATGAGTTAAAAAATGATTTAATATCTATAATGCCATGCGTGGCCTGATGAGACTGTGAGCATCCATATTTGACAGCCAAACCACTGTATTCCTAAATGGATAACCACAAGTGAAACTACCCTACAAGATGGCGTCCAAGAAAAACTGATCCGATTGCAATTTGCTAAGCAAATTGACATTAATAAGGGGGGAAACAGCATTCAAGATGTCAGTCACTGGTGCCTATTCAAAATAGGGGGTAGGGGTCATGTTTTCTGCCCAAAACAGACAAGCAGGTAAGTCATGAAGACAGTGATAAACTGACACCTGGCAGACGTGTGAGAAGGGTTATTAATGTAGCGTATCTACTGCAAACTGAGATGTGTGTGTTCTCTGTATGCCTGAAAAAAATGACTTTTCAGAACGAGAACATTCATTTTTCTCGTTGAGCCTACAGTCTAACTGCTCCATTTGTTGCTTTTTTTTTCGGGGCAATGGGGAGGGGGTGCTTTTAACAGAAGCTGGTGAAGCCAAAAAGCACTTTAAAAACACGGCAATACTTTCACACTCAATCATTTGAGGATTTAGAGATGCAGTGAAGAAACATGGCAACATTGTCATAATCTCTTTGCTTTGCTGCAAACATGTCTGTAATTTGATTAAAAAAAAAGAAAGGTTCACACATTGGGGGTTACCTGAAACACTAAACTTCCTAACACAAAACATTTGTCAAAAAACGTATCATCTTAAAAGTAATTTCCGTATAGACTACACTAGGTCGGGGAATTTACAGCTAACAAAAACAAAGTGAATGACTCAAAATATTGATTGTTTTTAAAAACTAACCCTAAAAGTCTAAATCCTGCATAAAATCACTGTTCTACGTGAGGTTTAAATGGTTAATAGTTTAATAGTTAAATTATTGAAAAAATGTATATGTACACCTGTAGGTTTTGAAAAACGAATACTTTAAAAACAATTATATTGGCCTTAATTGCAATTTCCTACACAACCAGGGTTTAGAAAGCAAAATGGATTGTAAAACCAAAATGTGACAAATTACCATGTTGGAGAGGTGCTTTCCTACATTTGAATGGTATTAAAAAAATGAATTAGTCCCACATTTGATCAATTTTCATAATTTTATCAGTATTTAGGCTCCCTTCAAAAACACCTATACTGACATCACAAATGACAATTTCTAACCTTCCTATCAATCAACTGATCCCTTAGTTTAACTTATCCTATTCGGTTTCAAGCAGATGGTTTGCTGACAAATTTGGGAGGACATTTCTGTGATGAAATTTGATATTATAAAACATATCTCCCTGCAATCATATGCTATCACAATTGTTTCTAGCTCATAACAGTTGGGGTTTAACAAACAATTCTGTTTGTCTTAGCAGAACTTCTCACGCTGACAAAACAACAATCCACTGCGCCCCTTTAATTCAATGCTCAATTGCCTTACATCAGTAGATTCTTTAGAGTGCAAACACCACTGTGCAAAACAAAGAAGTCATCAACACAGAGGGAGTTATATCTAATGAACAAAATATAAACACAACATGTAAATAGTTGGTGTCATGTTTCATTGCAGAACTAAACTTCTACCACACATGGCTTTAAGCTTAAAACAAAGGATTAAAATTGACATAAAAGACAAATGCTTGTGGATGGTTACAACAGGAATAAGCATATACTTTATAATAAAAGCATTTAAGATGTGTGCAATCTGAAGTATGGTCAATCCCATTTCTACAGACAAGAGACTTGGCTCCAGGTCTTGCAGTCCAGGCATGGGTTTGAATTTGAATAGCCCATGGCTATTCTAGCACATCCTCGCCCCTCATCTCCTAGCCCTTACCTCACTGTCTTATCTAATAAAAACACAAAAAGAAAAACAAGCATGGGACTTGGCTGCTACTGGAATCTGACATTACTGCAAGACCAGAGCCGTTGTGTTAAAGCACTACTTATGCAGCAGAGAGACATAATAAAGCAACACTGATTACTGATAATATCCTATGACAAGGAGATGGGTTCACTTGAAACATGTAGGATACACTGTTTACCCAGGTCAACTATCAAAATATTCTTGAGATTCTAAGCCAGGGAATGGCAACCCTGGTCCAGCCACTTCATGCTTTTGATGTTTTTGGCAGGGCTCCCGGCTTGTGCATCAAACCCTGCAGCTTATCGAGAGTGCCGTAGCCCGCCTAATGTTCAGTTCTCCCATATCAACCTATTTCTTTGCACATTCCATTGGCTTCCGGTTAAAACTGGTGCTTGTAGTGGATGTGAAACTTCAGAAACCCACCATAAAGACAATTTAAAATAACTTGACAACACAACCCAAAGTCATTTTCCAGGTTTGACAATTTTCTCCCCCTGGTCCTTATAGCCAAGATGTCGTCACCAATATCTTGGCCATTCTAGTCGGGTAAAAACTGCAATAACATCTGAGTGGCTTATGACAGAAAGGGTAGGACCATTGGTTTTCTTAGAGGATTATGTACGTAATTAATATAGTTTAACCCAAGTCATAATATGCATTATTTTACTACTCATTCTATATTACGTAGTCCACACCAACATAGCAAGTTACATTAGCTAGATAACCACACTAAGTTCCAAAGCTCTGCAGAAAATCTCTCCAACAGCATACGCAACCTGGATTAAGGGTGAGGCACCATTAATAGGTTTACGACAGGATTCGTGCCAGATTGAAATCCACTATGCTATCTTTGAAACTGTTTATAGATCTGTTACACAGTAGGCTGACATTAGGTTGATCAATCTCCAATGGGAGACAGAAGAAAAAGGAAGCGTTTAATAAGCATTATAGCCTAACACTTTTTATGACTCAAATGCAAAGTCAACATCTATTTTTGATATATTTTCATTACTATATAATTTTGGTCCCTAAAAATTGGGGGTCACCTAAATTCACAAAGAAATTAATAAATAATAATAAATCTGATAATAGGCACAAAACATAATATACGGTACCGTGAGATATAAACAACCGCAAAGAAGACCCAACTGGAAGCAGAAGTCTGCAGATAGAACTCCCACAGTATCAGATATGTGCACAGAATTCAACATAATTGATGCTTTGAGGGATAACTTGGACAGGGAAAAGAATAAAAAGCAGCTAAAGTTACACAACAGTCTACTGAAGGGAAATGCTTCATTTCTGCTATTTAAGTCTAGACAAAATACTGCCACTAAAACCCACATGTTTTTTCATAATCTTTCTGTGCATTTACTTCAGTGTTTTGTTTTTTATATGACACTTACTGTTCAGATGAATTGCTTTAAATAAAAAATCTCAGGTGGTGCAAAACTTTGGCACAGTAGTATTGAACAGGCAGGACCCTATACAGCTTCTACCACATGCATGAAGACTGAAGAGTATAAAAGCATTACTCAATGGCTACCCGGACTATCGGTATGTTAATACCCATTTATGCGCACACCTGACTCTACACACAAAAACTGCTCATTCACACACATAAAATAAACACATACTGATCTCATTGCATACCATCGCTACCTTTTATTTTCTATCCTGTAGCCTAGTCACCTTATTCCGTTCTATATGTAAATAAATCTCAACTACCTTTTATACCTCCACATCAACTCAGCGTTAGTACTCATTGGATCTAGCCAAGCTATTGTTATTTATCATTGTCACTTGCTACTGTTCTTCTATTTTTGGTCTTTCTACTGACTAAGACTATCTCTTTCTCTTAGTTTTAACTCTGCATTGTTGGAAAAGGACACACTGTTGTGCATACGGCAGATAACATCAGCTAGGGGGAAATGCATACTTCAGCACTCTGATGCAACGATTATAACTGTATAAAATAGAGGCAACAAATGTTCCACCAAAATGTTTCTTTGTCAATACTCCACACAACCTGTACCACCAATGCATAATTACCTACGTATGACTGACTTTGAGTCCATCACTGTCATGGTTTGCATTTTGAATACTACAAATATGTACATCTCAACAAAAAGAAAATAAATTCCTCCCTAACCTGTACTCAGTAATCCAAGGTTAGGCTTGACAATCTCTGAATGTTATTAGAACATTGGTCTTTTGTGGTCTAGGTTTGGCCAGCGATCTAAAGTCTCGGGCAAACATAGGCACTTGGTTTAATTTCTCAGAGAGAAATTAGCACCCCGTCACGACTAACGATTGTCACATTCACACTGACTAGTTCTCAGCAGAGAACACTATGTAGAGTATCAGTTTTGACATTTACTAGCAATTTCTTCTCCTATTTTCTGATAGGCTCAGACCTGGTGTCTAGCGACTTGCGATTCAACAAGATGAAATGCTAAGCGTTAAATAACAGCCATGGGTGGTCATCAAAACAGCATGAGGTAAGTTAGCAATTGGAGGTAAGATCAGCGCCAAGTGGTAGCAAGCTCTGCAATCGCCGCAGTGTGCCATGGCCTTAAAGGGGCTACCTCAGGTGCAGATATACAGTGGGTTCAAATCCTCCCTAATTGTCATTCAGCAAAACCTCTCTATCTTTCTCTACTTTCCTGTCCAATGGAGCATAGAAATGCTTGAAAAAGTTATGGCCCTGTTTTGGCTGGTGCACAGTTTGGACACTGGAAACATTTGTACAAAACTGATTCCAGTTAGTACAAAACTGGTTGTGTTCATACCACAAATATCTGATGGTTTAAATCTTAGATCAAGGAACAGAGTGGGCCTCCAGGGAGCATAGGCTTATGTGGCCACACTATATACATTTGAACGACTTGGGAGAATAATGATCCAGTTTGTTGTGCAATAATTCAAATTTCCACTGCAATTTACACTTACAGCCTAGAGTACAAATGTTCTTGATGTGTTGTTGTAGGCTAGTGCAGGAAATAATAATTATATTGTTGGCAGATTGTGTCTTTAAATGTGTAATGAAGCACCTACCCTCTTTGCTGCCTATCAACTATTCCACAGTTTTTGTGTACAGATTTAAAGGATTTTGTGTTTTATGACTGTTAATAAACCCAGTGCAGACCTAGCAACCATAAGCGCTATATTTGGAGAGGGGTAACAAGGCCTATAGTGAACAGAATACCATCCCCACTGTGAAGCATGGTGGTGGCTCACTGATGTTTTGGGGGTGTGTGAGCTCTAAAGGCATGGGGAATCTTGTGAGAATTGATGGCAAGATGAATGCAGCATGTTATCAGAAAATACTGGCAGACAATTTGCATTCTTCTGCACGAAAGCTGCGCATGGGACGCTCTTGGACTTTCCAGCACGACAATGACCCTAAACACAAGGCCAAGTTGACCCTCTAGTGGTTACTGCAGAAAAAGGTGAAGGTTCTGAAGTGGCCATCACAGTCTCCTGACCTTAATATCATTGAGACACTCTGGGGAGATCTCAAACATGCGGTTCATGCAAGACGACCAAAGACTTTGCATGACCTGGAGGCATTTTGCGTTTGTTTTGCCAGCTCACTCATGTTTTCTTTACAAATGGTACATATATTACCAATTCTCCAAGGGTATGCAAACTTTTGAGCACAACTGCAAATCCTCAAGTTCAAAATTTGTATGCACTGGAAAACAACTGTATGTTTTGCTATTAAATATACCTTTTTCAGCTAGCCAACCACCATTTTTATAGAGATGTATGCAGGTTAAATACTTTTTTTTGGGACTTAAAAAATGTCATGTATGGAAATTGTTTTAGACAAGTAGCAAATCGTGAAATTCGACTTGTGCGACAGACCAGACATCATGTAATATCAAAGTGATCAGATGTAATGACCATTTTTCTTCACCAGAAGGCATCAAAGGTAGCTAAAACTTCCTAGTAAACACTTGAGAGAAGACTATGATCTGTCATTTGTAACACAAATAAAAAGGAAATAAAACGTTATTGAACAAAATAGTTAGGTGGCTAATAATAGGGGGTGTATTTTTTAGCCACGTTGCTAACCAACTAGCTGAAAATATTAATATTTCGACTGACGTTTTAGAAATGCTAATTACTGATATGCTAGTAAACATTTGTATGTCACTAATAATCACTAAACATTGACAACTGGGTCAAATGATTACTCAGTACAAGAAGATATATTTCAAAACTGCTGTCGGCTATACAGATAATAGGGGGTTCTACGCTACGTGTTAGGGTATCACTGATTGGCTGTTGGCACAACAAGCCATTTTTACAGAAAAATTATGAATCATAATGCTGTATAAAAAACAGAAAAGTGAAAAAACATGAATCCCTTCATCAATGCAATTCTTCTGTTTAATAACTGCGTAACTTTCTTTTTTTGACTGACTAATTAATAATTATATTTAAGCCAACCAAATGGGCCCCCCAGGCCTGGCCCCGGGACAACGTTCATATTTGTCCCATCCGTCGGCGTCACTGGTCCAGTTGAAGCAAAATGCTCACAACGTCACAAGGTGGGTATCAGCCGCTTGATTACACCTGTCTCAATAAATGAGAGAATTCCACTTGTAATGGACAACATTGCATAGATTTTGTAGGTTTACTTAGTGTATTTATTTTAATAATGGAGGATTTTCGAAACTCAAACTACCTGCAACTGGACACATGTTTTAGAGGATAAAGTCAAGTTTGGGCGGAAGCCTAGTGGTTAAAAGTATCCCTGAGCCATCAAGGTAAAAAAAAAACTCAAGTCTGAAGTTGTGCCCTTGGGCAAGGCACTTAATCCTTATTGCTCCTATACGTTCATCTGGATAAGTGTGTCTACCAAAATGACTACACTTAATGTTTTTATAGTTATTTGAGAACAATGACTAATAAAGTTTTATTTTATTATTCTCCTAATGCTTATCTAAATTACCCAACAATGGCTGTTAGCCTACTGGCTGAAACACCAGGGTGTATTAATTCAGTCAAACTGGTTTCTAAACAACATTAGACAACAGCACTCCGTCTTCTGTCGTGTTTAGAACATCACGTAGTCATTGAATATTGTGCATGTGCCACAGCCCCTCATGCAATATTTATAACACTGCAAAGGTGCATTCATTCAGTCAAATAAATGTTTTTGTTGTTAAACGTCTTTTCCAACAGAAGTAAACAACAAAGGGGTTCTACAGTACAGTAATATAAAATAATTTTGACGAAACATCCCTCGACATTTTGTTCAATTTACATAAGCTGATGAAGTGTATAGCAAATAAAACGTTTTGTTTGGGAAAGAATACAGTAGTGTACATCCCTAGTCTGATCGGCCAGTGTCAACAGCCATCTACATCCATAGGTACTCACTCCACGCAATGGACCAGCTAGATAGCTGGCTACATATCCATTAATGTTACTTTGCTCCAGTTATTCGAAATAAGGAAGTACTAGTTAGCTACTGTATTGTAGATAGTTAACTAATTAGCTAGCTAGATAACCAACTAATTAACAAGCAGCATTACATGGCTATAGCAAGCTGGGTCGGATACCACAGTACTGTACTGTACTGTACTAGCTATAGTAAAAAAAACGGCCAAATTGGCAGTCTGACAAACCTCGGAGGTAAATTGTGAATAGCTAACTAGCCACAACACTAAACTACCATTAGCATTACTCATATCAAAATGCAAGCTCGTGCTGAGCTAAAGGTATCAACTACCTGCCATTTACATCATAACGTTAGCCAGTTTAAATAGCACCAGGCTATATTGTTAGCTAGCAAGCTAGTTTTAACCTTGATCAATAACGTCTAACGGTAGCTGCTAACGTTAGCTTGAAATCTGACAATCCCTCACCTTCCCCGATGCGCCGTCTCCGATAAGTACAATTTTAAGTTGCTTATCTTGACTGTCCTCTTCTGAGTCCGACATGTTGAAAGATATTGCAATGAAGATATCTGTTGTATAAATATGTACTCTTATTTACAGTAATGTAGTAAACGCTTATTAAATACAGCTATTTAACCAGGAAAAATAGCTAGCTAAGGATTAAATAGACCCAGCACTAGGCAACCAGACGCCATGATGTTTCGCGAGCCGCACTGTTGCCAACACTTTCCAGGCATGTTCCATTAATCTTTTGTACGCCGGTTATTTAAAAATATTTTATCAACTGACTGCAAAACGAGTAATTAAGGACATATTTAGCGTTCAAACTTGTATATTTTTTTCAACATACAAGGTTTGCAAAGAAGGTAACTAAAGAAAGAAGTGGTTAAAATTGTGCTATACAATGGACCAGTCCCAGTGACCATTAGATGACGCATCCCCGTTGCTATGGCAATCAAGGTAAAAGATTTAAAGGCATTCTTGCCTACAAAAAAGTATGCTAAGAACGTCTAAGTTTTCACTATTTCATATTCTTTCTTTATGTGCATTTTTACACAATTAAAAAGGCTCCATATGGAGCCCTGTATGGTCCATAACTCATTTGTTTCCTTCAAATTCGAGCCCCTGATGGGTTTTTAAATATTATATTTTAAATATTATAATACATATTCATTTAATTTGACCTGGTTACTCTTTACGGAAATGGGATTGCTGATGAACAATCCCAGTAATCCATTACGAAGTTTTATAGAATAAGTATTACCAATCCGTTGAAACAACAGTAATCAAAGGACAGCAATGCATACAGGTGTGACAGTCTGCAAGCCTGTAACACACTATTCATACCTGTTTACAAATTATTATGAAATGAAATAGCTTAAATAGCTTATTACAGGCCTTTGAATTAAGTGCCAAAGGTGATTTTCATTTTAGTGGTTGCAAACAGGAGAAAATGCACATAGCTTTTACATTTCACAAGCACAACTTCTCCTATTGTATATCTGCAAATAATAAGTCGATGTTTATTCATTAATAATAATTGTTTGCAAATTGATTGCAACTTTTATGCTGGCATCAATTAAAAACATACGTTATTTAAATAGATTTGTTTATTGACTGACCTTTTACATGTTCCAGTTGGGAAAGGAACACACATCTAGTCAACGGGCATGCCAACAGATTGTTATGAGGAATTTGCACCTGGAGTCGTTTGAGCCAGGTGGCAGTAACTGTCAGGTCAATATTGGCTCATCATGGTAGGTAGTGAGGGTCTGTGAGCGAAAGACGTAATACTGGGCACAAAAAGGTACGCAGGTACGCACACGCACCGCAACAAAATAAGCTATTGTGCATTCATCTATGTTATTTTAAAATGCCTTTGATATTCTTGTTATAGTTAAAATTGGTTAACTATAACAAAATTGGTTAACTATAACAACTCTTAAAATTGGTTGCTTGAAATCAAAGGAAATGTTTGAGCTATATGATGTCAGTTATGAAATTACAAAGAAACATTCTTACAAATATATTGAATATGCTTATCAATTAAGGGAAGCCTACCATTAGAATTCTCATATCATATATATGATACTGAGAACATTGAGTGCTGTAAGTGCTAGAGGTTACAATTTCCAATTCATGATGCATACATCAATATGCCATGTGATGCCTTGAAGTTTAACCTTAAATATAAATCTAAAGCCTAAAGCGTTGGCGTATTGACAGAGATATTCCGACAAGACAGAGGACACAGATTCAATTAATAGCAAAGATTATTTTGAACACAACAATCAGGTTTTAATTGAATCCCCATTCACTTCGGTTGTTTTAAAATTCATGAAGATTCTGTTGCAGACCCATAGCCAAATAGCTGGTTATGTGGTATTACTATGATTTGCTTTAAAATTAAAATTAAAAATCATTGTAATAATACATTTGAAGTTAAAAGTAATTGTAGTATTATGATCCAAAATGTTTATTCTTAATAACATTACAATGCATGTATTTGTGAAAATCACACAAATACCGTATGCTATCATGTATATTTATGTTATTATTTATGTTATTATCTAATTATTAGGGTGTGCTCCTCTAGGTGAGTATATTAAAGATACAGATTTTCTATGTAATACAACTCAAAACTGTTACAGAAATCAATAAGAATGTGATGTGGTAGTAGCTGTTGAGCGTCCAATGCGCTGGATTATTAAAATATTTCTTATCTGGGTTTATTAATGTGTGGAAACTGCAAACTTCAACAGATCAGACAATATTCGCGGCATTAGAGTCCTTAATGCGTCAAGTTTTCGTAAAATATCAGATATGAACCTATAGTTTCAGGATAACTCCTGAAACTTTAAGTAAAATATGAGCAGGATGAAAAAAAATATATTTGTTTTTCGTCATCATTTTGTCTAATTCAATATCTATTCAAATTAGACTAAGCAATTACATTTATTTATGATAATTAATACATGTGAATCAATGTTTAAGCAATACTTGCGAAGTTATGAAATATAGGCTTTTTAATGTAGTAATTGTAAGCGTTAAGATTTTGTTTCATGGTGTAGCCCATAGCATTCCCATCTAGAGTTAGGGTTAGGGATTAATAACAAAAATAAGATGGGTTGGTGGTTAGGATGCATTTATTCTCATACATCAGTCACATATTCTAAACATATTTTAATTCAGTGGCCTTGATCTTTTGATAATTCATCAGCAAATAAGGCATCATGAAAGCAAATGAGTCGTCTTTACCAAATAAATATATGTTCACAAGAGCATACTATTGGATAGCCTGAGTTTTATATTTTAAACGATGAGGTATCTTGAATATTTTAGAAATAATATATAAAAATATCGTTAAACCATAAAATGTATTGCCTATCTCCTTGAAATCGAATCACTGAAAATATCCGTCGCAGGCATTATAGGCTATGCCGAACAATTAAAGACCGTTTGTCCGTATAGCCATTTTATTCAGAGAGCATAATTGGATGCGCATGAAAATAGTTCGAAAAATAGACCAGTTTAGTAAGGCCGCAAATCATCAGTTGAACGAGAACAGCCTGCTAGACTGAGCTTTATCTCCCGACTAACATTCCATTCCAACATTCCAAGTCGTTATGGGGGAATGGAAATATCTTATGCAGAAAAGTTTGTGCCCCTCAGTTTATCGTTCATAACGTAGACGATTGTTTCCCATTCGAGGCTACTGATCTGACAAATTGGATCAGATTAGTAGTTGTAGCCTGACAGTTTGGAAATTATGTGAAAATCTGTACAATGTAGCCTAGTATAGACTTCCTGGGCTATAGCACTATATCGAAGTTATAGAGCGCATTGGATTTTTTTACGTTAGTTCTTCGTCAGACTGACAATTGTTAGCCCAATTACACGGTCTCTTTAAACCATTTTAAACCATAGATTAATTTATACACTTGGTCGTCTTTCAATGTGACTTAATAATAGACAAATTCGTTATATTGCAAGCATGTAGGCATATAGGACTGCATATATATGCATATATATATATACAGCTCCGGAAAAAATTAAGAGACCACTGCACCTTTTTCTTTCCTTTCCAAAAAAGTCGAAAAGGAAGATTTTGAGTGAGGAAAAGAAGCGTTCAATTTGCAGTGGTCTTTTAATTTTAATATATATATAAAACCAGGTTGTATACTGAAATAAATACTACAAATTGATTTGGCATGATAAATGATGCGTCAAATCTTAAATTAGTCTAATTGGTTTCATTATTTCTGGTTAAGATCTTTTTTGATATAGGCCTATGCACGTCTTACCTAACCTTGCCTTACAATCCTGAAAATCAATTTAAATTATATTTCATTTGAATCATTTTATCTTTAATAAACCACTGAGAACATTGGTGCTGTAAGTGCTAGAGGTTACAATTTCCAATTCATGAAATTAAGAACACCTGCTGGCATTTAGAATTGTGATTAGGCTATGATTTTAGTGAGCCTTCGCATCTGTGCTTCTACTGGTTTTGAAGCAAATACATCATACTTCATATAATCAAAATCCATAATTGCACACTGTCTACTTTGTTCATTTTTATTTTCTCCACAGTGCATTCAAGAAGGAGCTCAGTAGATGATGTTCGCTCAGTTATTTTCCTTTCAACAATGTTTAGACAAAAATAGTCTGGATGGTAGACTACTCAGGCTTTGTGTGAACACTGACCACACCACGAAGCGAGAAAAAAAGAATCCCCTCGGCGGCATTATGCAATGCACTAAAATGTCGCGGTTGTGTAATTGTGCTATTGTAACCTGACATGTCCAGATATAACTTAATTAAGTCTATGCACCGATAAATGTATCCATGCATACGGAAACATATGGCCAATGGATTTAAGTGTCAAAGAATGTCATATTAAATGCCAATTTTCTATCATTAGATCTGCAACTTGATCTAGAACAACAACTGGAACTTGTCTCTTTGCAAGAGAAAATAATTTCGCTGATTAAGCCTCATTATACATGTCAAGCGAACTTGCATCGAATTGTCCTTGACATGCAATATCTTATATAGAAAATATAAATACAGGCATTCAGATGATACTAATACGTTTTTCAATACAAAAGTAAATTAGACTAACATGTTGAATAGCCTAAATCGCATGAAAATAGAATGTATCATCATTTTGTATTGGCAAAGCAAGTCATGAAAGTGTGCATGAAATAGAAAGAGGGAGAGACGCAGATGCGAGAGTTAAAGTGTGTGCTAGTACAGATATATATATATATATATATATATATATATATATATATATATATATATATATATATATATATATATATATATGTGTGTGTGTGTGTGTGTGTGTACCATATAAACACAGTGTTTATATGGTAAATATAGAAATCAATGATTCTGAGTGAAACCTGTCTACCTGCCTCCTAGAATATGCTATTGCTCTGACTTAGGCCAACAACACTCACAAATCACATTCTGAAAAAGTCTCAAAGTAGGCCAACATTCCAAATTACGAGGGGCTTGGATGGTGGTATGGTGGATACAAAATGTAACTAATTAAGTAAAATGGACATCATATTAATGTTTTCAGTTCACACAAAAAAATCCTGTGATTTATTTTAATGCAAAATAATTTTGACCCATGTTGACAATGTTGCGATTGGCTGTGCCCGCTCAACGAAAATTCAGTTATACTCCTCGTTATTTAACCTACACCTGTATCTTTTTTTTCTATCGATATTACGTGTATTCATTGAAAAATATTTAATGAATAAAATAGGCAAAATGACAAACCATTTGTAAAAATGGGATAGCCTACTGAATGGTATTGAGTGAACTGCATGTCGCGTTACCAGCTTCCGTATTTCTTTGGAGCACAATTTCTCTTCCATTTGATCTTTTTAAATTCTGGTCACTATTTTGAGAGTAATTAAAGTGGCATGTGTTCATGTCTTCAAGTAACAGTTGCAGGATTTGGGCCTCATGTATTCTTGCCATTTCAAAATGTAAGCTACTATTGGGTGACACTCACGAAGTTATGGATTTGTAGTCCAATAGCACTAAGTTCAGTTTTATTTCTGTTTTTAAAAACATTCAAGCGAAGAATCGTTTTCTGTTTCATAGTCCCTCTTAAAACTGTGAACCGGTATGTACCTACCTAGTGTACAAAGTGAGCAGCGCTGTCGGAAAAAGGCAGTATAAATTAAGATTTAAAGTGTGAAAACAGACATTGAGGTTAGAATTATTTCCTAGGACAGACAATACATTAAAGCGTGTGTCCTCCAAGTCATTTCTAGCCTACTGTTGCGGCATGCATTCCAATTCGATTTCGCCCCCTGCTCTTTCAGCAATATATCTTTGCCCACTATCTCTGTCTATAAAGCAGAAACAGGCCTAAAATTACATCTTTAAAAAGATTGGGCTATGAGGAATAACAGCTCTTCCTTTAACGCCTATCTAACTTTATTTTAATTTACCTTTTTGTAAGCTAAACTGCGTTAGATTTGAGGAAAACGAGCAATACCCGAATATGTCCTCACACGATTTTGTCTAAAACTGTCCAAAGGAAGCTATTAAGATTTTTTTTTTGCAAAAACAGGAAAACGGAAAATGCATTTTGTGCTTTGGTACCATTTCTGTTTGTTTGGAGTGTGAGATGATTTGTGGATACAAGTTACTTTTATTGATTAAATATAACAAATACATGTTTGTTGATTATTTCTTTGCCCACGAAAATATGTGATAGAAATAGTATCGAAGTTAAACAGTGTGCTGATTATAAATATTCATAGACTAATTTAGTGTGCTTCAAAAGGGCACGGTCTTCCAGTAGATTAAACGGACAATGCCTAAATCTTTTAGTCAGAATTCTACCTTAAGATCGAATGTTCGGCCTGTGCCCAAATATATCGGCCTTGTTCTCTATTTCTGATAAGTAGGATGTGACAGGCTTAAGTTTTCCCATTTTATCTCCTTAACCTCCTAACACTCCTGGGTATTCATGTTGACATACACAGCGAAGGTCTCTGTCAGTTTATACAGTTTAAGAATCAGGGAGACATAAATCATTCTCCGTCATGTACGTTAGGGAGGCAAATGAGGGTTAGTGCACTGCCAACCTGTCAAAGAGGTTGCATAGTAAGGGTGGTGGCATTGCGGTGTCTGTGGTGCATATAGGGCCACTACAAATCTACCTTAGCTGAAACTCTGGAAACGAGGATAAGCAAGTAGAGTCTATTATAATGTCATGTCACAACAGATCTCAGCAAATATACAACAATAAGTAAACCTTACTTCTATAAATAACATTATTATTATTATACTCATAACAATAATCCTATAAATGGTATTCCATTTTAATTTTTTTATTTGCATATCTATAACATTTTTCAGCCAAGTAAAGTAACATGAGTCATTATAATTCTATTTTCTGTCATTGAGTTAATCAAGTTCATTCAATCATTACATGTACGTTTCATAGGAAGAAGATAAAATGGTACCGCAAATAATGTGGGATTAAAACCGTCACATTTCGGGCAGGTGCTCCTGAACCCAGCAGAATCTTTCTCCCCTAATGTAATGAGACCATTGTGAGACGGTTTAGTTTTCCTTACAAAACCTTCATGTTCAATTTTCTGGTGTCATTGTTGATGGTTTCCATCGGACGCATTATTATGTTAATGGTGTTTTAATTAAAATAATAAATAATTGCTGAACACTTAAATTATTTAAATACTGTGGGACATAAATATTAAACAGGTTTGTGGGTAATTAATAGACTGTGGGTCTTTGGACCTGTATGGAATAGGAATATATTGTAAACACCTACATAGCTGCTGGATACGGTTGACCTGTGAGGAGGATGAAAGTAAACTGATCATATTATGTTATTGTAACGAAGTTACTAGTTTAGTTATATACACACAAAGATAACGCAGGATATAGTTAAGCATATACTATAGGCATGTGTGCACTTAAACGTAGGCCTATGTGATGTAATACACAGAAAGACCACCAACTTTGTAATGTAGGTCAAGAAAATTATAGGCTTTGTTATTGTGATTTACATGCATAATTGCTAACTATTTACATTATTACTATCAACCATATGTTATCATTATTGCAACAATAATTATTATCACACAATGAATCATTCATTTAGGGTCACTGATCATGGTAAACAAAACCCCTTTAATATTAACTTAAATTAAATGTCTAAAAAGAAAATAATGACATTCGCATAAAGATTATTAAGGTTCGAATCAAACACGACTAGCTTTAAAAGATAATATGCCTGATATGATTTTAATGTTTGATTTCCCTATGTATAAACAATCATTTTTGGAAAAAATAGAAAATACATTTTTAACAATTTTTGTTCAATTGTTACTGTCTCTCCAAAGTTGAAGTTAAGGTCTTATGTAAAACAAATCCTCAAATCGATATTTCAGTCGGATATATGTGTCCACACTATCTCTATGTTTCGAAAAGTGCTGAAAGTCTTACCGTTAGGTCTACCCTACAACCGCAGCAAGAAAAGAAAAGCAGTAAGTTATTCGAAAAGTCACGGGGGGGAGGGGGGGGGCTCTGATATCTCCAACGCGTGAAAGCATCATAGGAACAGATAGGCCTGTGTTGTAGGCCCCACCTGAAAGGATTACACTCCTCCATATTTTCTGAAATGGCCTAGTGTCATCACCATAACCTACCAGGAAAACTGACATGTTCAGTCTAGACACCATGAGGCAGTTTAAATGTGAAACATTTAGAATCAGTTTTGAGTTCATGTAATCTCTTCTGGTTTCTTCTCCAAAAAGTCGATGAAGCCAATGCCTTGGGGAAAATAAATACAACGTAGGCTGTTCAGTTTTCATTGATTCCCAGCACAAGTAGAGAGTGTCCATGCTGGGAGGCAATAGGCGTATGGATAGTAATACGACGGCTGCAGAGAGAGAAGCGGAGGCCGCAGTAGTTCACCAGGGTTGTATTGTCTCTGGTCGTCTCGAACTAACACTTTCACAGCCACTTTCTTAGCCGCCGGGGCCGAGGCCAACAAATCGGCAGCCATTTGACGACGTTTTGTTTTATATCTGCGATTCTGGAACCATATTTTGACCTGCGTCTCTGTCAGCTTCAGTGAGGCAGCGAGGTCTGCTCTCTCCGGTCCGGAGAGGTATCTCTGGTGGTTAAACCTCCGCTCGAGCTCGAACACTTGAGCGTGGGAGAACGCAGCCCGCGAGCGTTTTTTCCTCTGTTTGGGCTGATCCGAACTTGTATCACAACTGACCTCGTCTACGTTGTTGGAATCTGAAAGAGATTACGCAGGTTATTAATTTAACTAGGTATTGTTTAACTTAGACCTAGAATGGAATACTAGCCTATTAGGCCCTAGCTCTGTAAATATATCCAGAGCTATCTGAAAATTAACCCCACACCATGATAAACCACTCTATAATAGTAATATAGATATATTAATGACATATAAAAATAAGGGCCAATAATTAGCGTATGCATTGG
Source organism: Esox masquinongy (assembly GCA_016801175.1). Lineage (NCBI taxonomy): Eukaryota > Metazoa > Chordata > Actinopteri > Esociformes > Esocidae > Esox > Esox masquinongy. Next base: position 41,589 of record JACXGI010004194.1, read on the forward strand.
ATAACATTCTGCTGCCTCGTGCATAAAGGCGGTGCAAACTGCGAGTAAAACGTTAGTCACTATAAAGGCTACGCGATTTGGATTAGACATGAACGTTCCACCTGAAGTATTTTAGGATAATACAAATTATGGTTTCCATTGATGGGTTCATCGCGTATTTTCCTATAGCAGCCATGTAAATGCATAAACTTACCTGAAACATTAGGTTCACAGTCACTAAGACCTTTTGTATTATCGACAGCGGTAGATTCATGGTCTGTTTCGTCCTGCAAACTTTCTTCCAAAACGTCTGAAGTAGGATCCCTGTTTTTCTCTGACTTACAAACCGCAAGCGTCTTGCTGTCATTGTCATCACTGAGACCTGAATCCGAGTCGTAACTTTTCTGGTCGCTGGCCATACAAGCCAATTTGTCACTTCTACACGCAGCGGGAAAGTCATCCGAACCAGTATCCATTTCCCCAAATATTTTCCAACAAGCAGTCTTCGAGAAGCAGATGTCCAAATCTGGCAAGTGTCGACTGTCCTCTTTTTTGTTCAAAATGGCTTGGATAGAGAAAGGCATTAAGGAGTTGCTGCGAACGGCCATTTTCAAAAGCAAATTATTTAGTCTTCTAAAAAGTGTAGATGTGAACAATGTCAATTCGTCCACATTATATCCCCTCTGAAGCGCTGTTACTGCTTTTTTGTTCCTCCCAGGTTTGGTATCTCATTGCATTCCCGTTAAAAATGCGATGGAAAGATCGTGCATAGCCTATATGCCTAGGCACGAAGCTACCCCTCTGCATAGCTCTCGCATCAGCCTAGGCTTTCCTCGTTTCCTGCCTTTTTCAGACAGTTCCACTATCCAACCTCACCTGTCACTGACAGCGATCCCTCTTGGTTCCCTATTGGACAAGAAAAGAGGAAAGTCGCATGGTGATTGGCCACCGCAAAAAGACACGCTCTCGACCGGGTCTCCCTTAAAACACGCCATTTCACCCGGCTCAACATCATAGTGGGCGTGGAGTGCACACCGAGGCGAGCTTGTAGATCGACGCACGTTCCTGTAAAAGCTTGTACCGAACGCAAACTCCGTAGACAAGGAGCGATGGAGACACTTGAATATCAACATAGCGAATTTTGGTCAATCTGGCTAGAATTATAGACTAAATATACTTGCTAAATTATCTAGGAAAAGTTTTGAAGACATTTAGGCAAGTGAAGTGCAAAACAGCCAGTTCTCAGGTTTTCATAGAAAAAAATGTATTAGCAGGTAATTTAAGAGATGTAACCTTCATTCAATATGCATTACAATTTGCAGAATAGTGATGTCAGATTTACTCAGAATACGTTTATTAGGCTATTTGCCTAATAACAGTTTCATCGTAAAAACGGATATATATTATATATTCTTGCCAAACTCCATTCTTAATTAATCGGTTTGACGGTGATTGGGTCTTACCATTGTTAACTCAAGCTTTTAATGTTGCAGGTTGCCTATAAGAGAGAACTGGTTACTCAACTATAGATGACTGGTCAAGCTAAACAGCACATCTCAATGTTTGAATCAACACCAGGTACTCGGCCTGTCACTCATTTGAATTCAAATATTTTTTAATCGTTTAAAAGACTACATATTTTGTATTAATAATAAAGTATTGGGGCTTAACTGCTGTTGGTGTTGGTGTCATCAAATACGTCAGTGCAGGTATCGAGAACGCGCATGGAACACGGTTCATGCAAACTGGTCCTGTTGTGACGTAAATCTGATGGCTTCGACCTCGGGTGAAATGCCGTGGTTTTAGGGAAACCCCTCACTGCTTGTTTGGCATTTTTTGTGAAAGGTTAACCCCTCATCAGCCAAAAAGGCAGCAGGCTATATTCTACCATGAAAATAAAACAACCCCTTTGAAATTAGTAGCCTATCCTATTTTGGTCGCAGCCACCACTATAGACATGTACACAACTTTAGCCAATGTTACTCATGACAACTTCAAAGCTGTTAGTAACACAACCAACAACCAACCTGTGGCTGATGTGTGCCTTCACCCAGTAGGTAGCTGCATTCGGTGTCAAGTACATAACTCCTCATAGGCTGTCAAACAAAAATGGGTGGGCAGTCTATATTGTACAGGATATTGTATGTATCCTACTCTTCGGGCTTCTTTCTCCAGGTCATCATCCCATGAAAAAAAGGAGAATTATATAATTAATATAGGTATATTTATGTGATTATTAAATATAAATTACGGTACGTTACTACGTTATAAAGCAAGTACATATCGGCCATTTAATTTAAAGCGTTTACATTATGTTTTTCATTGCTTGCCACATGATGTAGGCTAAGGGCTACAGCCCAAAGACCTCCGCGCGACATGGTCTGGATCGTTTATGAAGTTTAATTTTGCTTTGTAGTTCAGAAGAGGGGTGCTTGCTATGTGTTTCCTCACATAGGCTTACTGATATGGATGTTTTTATGATAGTCTGCTCTCATTGCCTATTCACTCAGATGTATTAATATCCCCATGGTGCAGTAAAATCGGTCTAAGATATAGCTCTTTTAAGTACAGCCAAATAAAGTCCAACAATATCGGCTTGTCTATTAGAGGTAGTACGTTCATGATGAACAAGAACTGTTATATGGCATATCATTCATGCCTTACCTTTCGTATTAATTGTGTTTGGTCAGATTATTGTTCTTATCTGAGTAGTAATAATAATAATACCAGTGCCAAATGTAGTTTATATTCAACACAAAGACCTATGCCTTCATTAATACTGATAATCATATAAATAGGCCTAATAATAATACATTTCATATCGTTTTTTGTGTTATTGTTATTTGATCGTGATAGTAATGGACTAATAATCCGTTAAAAACCAGTGCATGAATTATATTATTCATGTTGCGAATGCAATTTTCACGAATTATTATTATAAGCAGAGCTGACCGCGTGAGTGCACGGCCTATAGTATTAGACGTTTTACCGAACGCTTCAGGCGTCCTCTTACATTGGTAATAAACGTCTAGTCATGTCACTTAAGTTAGAGCCACTATAAGGTTCTCCATTGCCTCATATTTGTATTTAGTAAAAGTTAGAAATGTAAGTAGAATAAGACTTACTACACGATTAACATACATTTATTCAAATAAAAATGAAAAGTGAACAGGCTACAAATTAATACAAATTAAAATTAGTATTTGTAAATGTGTTCTTTCATAACATAGGCTTTGGCCTGTGTATTTTACATAGGGCCTTAACACGCTGTATATTATTGTTGATGTTTCATTTATTTATGTTAAATCAGAAGTGTTGTTTCTAATACGTAGGTCTACTGTACTGTACGACAAAATCACAACAGAGACCTTGACATTAACTTTGATCCTATGTAAGATATTTGCCACTGTAGTATTTTCTATGTAAATAGCTTTCTTATGTTAATTATATTTAGATATTTGCATCAGTTTTCAGTTATCAAAATATTAGCATGAACCCACTGAATAAGTCTAAAAATATGAACTACATTGTTTTGTCGATAAACGAATGAAAGAATTGTGTAACACGAACATAACTAGGCCCATTTTCCATATGGAGCATTTTTCAATTGTCAGGTTGATCAATTATGTCATTGACAGACCTGTTCCATGTATATGTCCTACCACCTAGTGGTCATTAAGTGTACTACTTGGTAATTTGCATGTTGCATCCTTAACTTTCCACAGTCCAATGTGACAATTTACAGATCCGACGATTTACAAATTCGTCTGTTCATATTGTTGTTGGATTCTAGCTATATGAAGGGATCTAATCGCTTTTTTCTTGTCATACAATGTTCGGAGAGAATTAAATTATACTGAAGAATGAAAACACCTGTTATAAAAGTCAGTAAGTATTGTGCCCAAACAAATGGGGATAATGATTTTTATCATTTGGTTTGTGCAGATGCAATCCCACATCTAAAGTTTGTTGTATTTGTGGAGATGCTCATTGGTCCACGAAAATTAAAAAGAATATCACCAATAATGCTGTTAGACAAAATGATTAAGGAAGGAAATTTAAAAAAACACTGACAACAGCTGGAGATTTTAAAACAGTCAGCTACTATGGTCCGGCAGTTAAAGACATAAACCAATAAAAACATTGGATGGCTGAACTAAAGTAGGCCCATATATAATATATTTCTGCTGGGAAACTGCATGGGTCCTGCACCTGGGTTTGACCTGGGGACCTAACATTTTATTTTTCCACACTTGTGCACAGACAATTGATTGTTCATTGGGCTATGTTTGGCTGTTTATGACCATTACTGTAAAAAGCCTGTGGTCTTACATAAACTCCTACCTTAGAGAACTAAACTGAGTGGACTTTGCCTGAGAGTTTAAATGTATTGTAATGAATCTTGCCTGTGTTAGCTACCAAAGCAAGGTAAAGAGAATCCAATAGTGAATAAGATTTAAATTGGGTAAAATTGAGAGTTTGTTCATGTGCCAAAGAGGGGACTCACCCTGACTATCAATGTGATGTCAGCCAGAACTCGCTGGGCTCCAGCATGTTTGGATAATCAAATTGCAGTGACTAATAGGAAGTAAGCAGCTGTAAGTGGCATGAAATCTAAACAATGCAACAGCAGTTTGCTGTGCAGTGAGACAATAAGTGATAAATAAGTGATATGTAATAAAATCTTAAGCATGTATAGTTTATGTACAGAGCAAAGAAAGATTGATGTCACAGATGCATAAAAGCATGTATTTGTTAAGAAAGTATTATGCTGCATTTGAGGAAAGCATCTACCTCAAATGAATGCATCCCAATTTGGTGTACCAACATATGGTTATTATTTTACAGCATTTTTAAAATTGGCAGAAGTGGTCAAATAACATGTTAAAAATAAACCAATTGTTCACCATCAATTCCACACATTATTCCAAACCGCAAACAGAAGCATACCTATCCCTTTTAAAGTTTAGCTTCTCCTATTCTTAATTTTTTTCTGGGAATGGAACTTTTGTGCAATTAGGTACAACTATAGTTCTAATTATATATACAGCTCCGGAAAAAATTAAGAGAACACTGCACCTTTTTCTTTCCTTTCCAAAAAAGTTGAAAAGGAAGTTTTTGAGTGAGGAACAGAAGGGTTAAAATTAAGAGACCACTGCAAATTGAACGCTTCTGTTCCTCACTCAAAACTTTCCTTTTCAACTTTTTTGGAAAGGAAAGAAAAAGGTGCAATGATCTCTTAATTTTTTTCCGGAGCTGTATATATAATACAGCACCAGTCCAACTTTTGAACAAACCTACTCATTCATGGGCATTTCTTTATTTTTACTATTTTCCACATTGTAGAATAATAGTGAAGTCATCAGAATTATGAAATAGCACATATGGAATCAGGTAGTAACCAAGTGTTAAACAAATCAAAATACATGTCATATTGTAGATTCTTCAAATCAGCCACCATTTGCCTTGATGACAGCTTTGTACACTCTTTGCATTCAGTCAACCCAGAAAGTGCAAAACCAATAACCATCAAGCGCTATGATGAACCTGGCTCTTATGAGGACCGGCACTGGAAAGGAAGATCCAGAGTTACATCAGCTGCAGAGAATAAGTTAGAGTTACCAGCCTTCAAAATTGGCAATTAACTGCACCTCAGATTTCAGTCCAAATATAGGATTCACAGAGTTCAAGTAACAAACTCATCTCAACATCAACTTTGTCCGAGGAGACTGGGTGAATCAGTGAATCTTTATGGTTGAATTGCTGCAAAGAAACCACTACTTTGCAGCAATTAAGAAAAAGAGACTTACTTGGGCCACGAAACACAAGAAATGAAAATTGGACCAGTGGGTATCTGTCCTTTAGTCTGATGAGTCCAAATTTTAGAATGTTGGTCCCAACCGCTGTGTCCTTGTGAGAAGAAGAGTGGATGAATTGATGATCTCCGCATGTGTGGTTCCCACCATGAAGCATGTAGGAGGTGTGATGGTGTGAGGGTGCTTTGCTAGTAACAATGTCAGGGATTTATTTAGAATGGCATGGTTACCACAGCATTCTGCAGTAATACACCATCCCATCTAGTTTGCCCTTAGTGTGAGTATTTTGCAACAGGAAAATAACCCAAAACACACCTCCAGGCTGTGTAAGGGCTATTTGTCCTAGAAGGAGAGTGATGGTTCCGCATCAGATGACCTGGCCTTCAGAATAACTCAACCTCAGCCCAACTGATTATTTCGAATGAGTTGGACTGCAGAGTGAAGGAAAAGCAACCAACAAGTGCTCACCATATGGGGGAACTCCTTCAAGACTGTTGGAAAAGCATTGCATGTGACTACCTTAAGAAGTTCGTTGAGAGAATGCCAAGAGTGTGCAAAGCTATCAGCAAGGCAAATGGTTGCTACTTTGAAGAATCTAAAATATCAAATTACTTTGATTTGTTTAACACTTTTTTTGTTTCTACATGATTCCATATGTGTTATTTCATAGTTTTGATCTCTTCATTATTATTTTACAATGTGGGAAATGTAAAAATACATACAGAAATACAGTTGAATGAATAGGTGTGTCCAAAATTTTGACCGGTATTGTATATAAACAATATCAGTCAAAGGTTTTAGAACACCTCCAATTTTCCAGCTTTTATTGAAATTCACAGAGTTTATTCTGTAATAGTTAAAGCACAGAACAAATAAACAATTGGAGACAAATAAGAAATCATGGCATCATTTTGTTCTTTTATTTTTGGCTAATCAAAATAAATACCTTTTGCATATATAACAGCCCCACATACCTGTGGCATTCTTTCTACAATGGAAATCAAATATTGTTCGGAAGGTTCCCAACACTGTTGCAGAAATTCTCAAAAATGTGTTGCTTTCACCCATCTGCCCAGTTCATCCTAAACTCCCTTGAAGGGGTTTAAATCTGGAGACTGTGCTGGCCATTCCATGATTTGAAGTATACTGTCTTGTTCTTTTCTTCAAAGGTAGGTCTGCCATAGCCTGGAGGTATGTTTTGGGTCATTATCTTGCTATAGGATGAACCACTGACCAACTAGGCGTACACCAGAGGCTATTGCATGATGCTGCAAAATGTTGTGGTAGCTGTTTTGTTTCAGGGTGCTACTCTGTGCAAGTCGCTGACTCTGGATACAGCAAAAGAGCCCCAGACCAACACACTTCCTCTTCCATGTTTGACAGTTGGTGTCACACACTGAGAAACCATCCTTTCGACCCCTACTCGACATCATACAAAAACCCTGTGTGATGAACCAAATATTTTAAAATTGTATTAATAGATCGATAAGACCTTCTTCCAGTCTTCAGTAGTCCACCAGTGGTGCTTCATGGACCAGGCAAGCCTGTTTTTCTTATTTTGCCAACTTAGCGTTGGCTTTCTTACTGCCATTTCTTGAAGCTGTTGTCCTGTGAGCTGCTTATCATGCAAGCTGTTGACTCTCAAACTTGTCTCCTGATTCTGTTGTTGCTTTGGGTCTGCCAGACCTCTTCATGTCAGAGTTTCCTTCAGTTTCCAAGTGCCTTTTGATGGTGTAGGAAGCTGTACTCACTGGCATCTTGGCTTCATTGACACCTTGACCTTCTTTGAAATTTCTTTAAAGGAAAGACCTATGCTTTTAAGGCTTATAATGGTCTGTCTGTCTTCCTTTGTTAATTGCCTTGTTCTCACCATTATGATAGCAATATACTACTTCTTGCAATACAATACTGTACAAATAATGCTTATGAGGGTGTAGTAACACAGTCTGTAAGATACAGACAGAGGGTTTGTAAGTAATCAACAAAAGCTTGGACACCTGTAGGAATTTTTAGCATCACCTTTCAAGGCTTAGTTTACTTCAATTGCTGCAGAACAGCTGTAAGTTGTTAACCCATTACTCTTTCCCTTAAAAAGGCAATTTTTTGTCTTTGTACTCTGAGATAATGTACTGTGAAATGTACATTATCTTTCCATTTTTGGTAGCCTAAACTTTTTTTTTTTAACCTCTGGCAGTTTACAGCTTACATTTGTACCATTTCAGGTTATTCACTGAACTTGAACTGCTTAAATTTAAAAACAAATTGAAAAATGGTCTTATATACACCATTAGTGTATATATACAGAAAGTCCAACGTATTGGCTGTCTAAGTTGTGGTTTAGAAAACTGTAGAAACCTCAAAGGCCGTAAGTTTAAACTTCAACTCGGTGACCCCAAGCCATTCCATGCATTTAAACTATTCCAGAGGAAGCACACTTTATTAAACTTTTTAACCAGTTATCAAGGTCTTGATTAGTGAATCAGGGTGTATGTATTCCACCTCAAAAAACATTTAGTCAAACAGAGTTTCCATTGGATACATTCACTTAGGTTTCTCACTGTTTTTTCTGTTTGACAAATGTACATATGGTTTTTCAAACAAAAACACTGTTTGACTAACAGCTGTGATTAATGGAATGAATACACGACTGGTGTGCTAATTCAGGGATACAAAATTGTGAAATGACTGGGGTCTCTGAGGAAGTTTTTAGAACCTCTTTCATAGGCTAAAAACCTGTTTGGTGCACATCATGCGCTCTTATCCTTGTAAAACCACTTAGAAGTCTCCGTAGGTTTACATTTTGATTCTTTACAAAGATTCACAGGGTTAGTCAATCTGGCTAATACTCTCAGGGACAGACATTACGAGAGTTAGATTACATAAAATGTGTCCCTCTACTGGTAGGGAATGGACATTGAAATGGAGAAGGTGTCAGGGAGTTTTTTCAATAATATATTTTTGGCCTTTTTTTACCATGTGAGTATGCATAAAAACACATTCTAATTTTCAGCAACAACCTAGGAGCTTAAGGATTTAATCTATCAACCTTATAAACCTACAGGTAAGTCGGCATAGTGGCATAAGGCTAATGTACACAATGTTGATCATGTATGAAAATTTTTTGGGAAAAAACTGCATCAGACACTGTGCTCAAGACTTATTATACGCACAGAAAAAAGGTTCCAAAATAATTCCTTGGGTATTTCTGTGGTGTCTCTTTTTGTATTCCAGATAAATTGCTTTTGGGTTTCATGTAGAACCCATTGCACACATACATGGTTTGACACAATATCTAAAACTAAAGAATTATTCTCTAACACTGGAAGCTAAAGAATTATTCTCAAATACTGTTAAACCTGTTTTTTTATTATAATTTTTGTTCATTTTCTAAGAATAAATGGGTAAATATTTTTGTTAATTGCAATAACTATTGTAGCATTAACTATAGAAGATTGGTCCTTTGTAATATACAAATATTTCTAAAATGATTGGCACCCTTGACAAGCATGAACAAAAAATACTATGAAATAAATCTTACAAATACTGAGTTGCAGTGTATTGTATTCTCAAATGAATTAGCTACCTAATATTCCTGTATACTATAGTAATACAATTGTTTAAAGATGGATTTTCTTCAACGAATACTATGTTTTTATTTCAGTATATGAGTAAAAATTATTGGCACCCTTAAATATTCTTATTAATTAAATCAAACAAATTGAGAGACTACCAGAACCTGCTTGCCCCCAAAAACATCCTTGATCTGACTGGGACTGAGTTTATGTTGACAGCCTGCTCACTCTCATTGAGTACACCATCACACACTTTCAGTTAAATCCAGAATTAGTTAAAAAAATATGACCATCTTGCCAATCCTCAGCTGGCGCATTGTCTATAGGTTTGCAGCTGCTAAAAAAGCTCCTTAAAGTATTGGATGTAATTTGACTCACTGCCATATGCTGTCACCAGCATCAACTTCAACATTTATCACTATACAGCTCCGGAAAAAATTTAGAGACTACTGCAACTTTTGCTTTCCTTTCCAAAAAAGTCGAAAAGGAAGGTTTTGAGTGAGGAACAGAAGGGTAAAAATTAAGAGACCCCTGCAAATTGAATGCTTCTGTTCCTCACTCAAAACCTTCCTTTTCAACTTTTTTGGAAAGGAAAGAAAAAGGTGCAGTGGTCTCTTAATTTTTTCCGGAGCTGTATATCAAATCAAAATACAGGTTTGTTTTGCTCATATAAATGTAATCACCTTTTCAATTATAAAAAAATTGTGTTCAAATAAAATTATGGCAGATTATTGTCAGTGTTGGTGTTATGGAGACTTAAATTATTAATGATACATACACACTGGTCCAAAGATGTAATTCTCTGAATACCTCAGTGTGATGTAACAGTGTGATGAGAAAACTTCTCCCCCAAAAAAGTACAAGACATGAACATATACTGGGTTAACATGATATGAGTAGTTGCGCATGTCTAGTTATTTCTACATAGCATATTACTTTAATCTTATGTTTTTAACAGAAATCCTGGTTAATCGAGCCGCATGACAGAACCATGGTAACATCTCTGTTTCCCCTCCTCTCCAGGGTGTGTTTATGACAGGTCCTGAACTTTTGCGTGCTGGTATGAGGAAGGAGGCTAGCAGCACGCCATTCTCCCCCTCTGTTACAAGAACCGCTGCCAAATTGCGTTCAGATGGAGCAATCCATGAGAGGGCACTGCCAAGAGTAATTTGCAATAAATGCTCTCAAAAGGTCCTCTGCATTTCTCACTGAATATCTGATCCACCATGATAGCCACCTTTAATCAACTTCAACATTGAGAAGTGGAAGAAGAGCGCCACTGAGTATAAGTATGTTTTCAGTCGCTTAAGTATCGATTCAAATCACCACTTTTTTTCTCAAAACAAAATTATTCTAGCATGCGATGGACCACTAAATGGAAAAGCCCTTTTAGACGGCACACTTATGACTGTAAATTTTACCAAGAGACAGTGAAAGAGCAGGCATGGTTGTGTTCTTCAAAACAATTTAGCATTGGCTACACAACTGGTACTCTAATCAAAGCATGGGTGCACTTTTTAGTTGGGGGATTGCCCCCTGTTTTGGTCCAATTAATTTGTGTAGCCAGGCCCTTTTAATGCACCGGATTACCGGGGCCATAGCCCAGGGGCCCAAGCTGTCAGGGGGCCCCAGGCTATTGAAAAATATACAGTTCTGGAAAAAATTAAGAGACCACTGTACCTTTTTCTTTCCTTTCCAAAAAAAGTTGAAAAGGAAAGATTTGAGTGAGGAACAGAAGCGTTCAATTTGCAGTGGTCTCTTAATTTTAACCCTTCTGTTCCTCACTCAAAACCTTCCTTTTTGACTTTTTTGTAAAGAAAAAGGTGCAGTGGTCTCAATTTCTTCCGGAGCTGTATTTGTACCAAATGTTGGGGGCCCCTGCCAAATAGTGTTTAGCTGACCATAGGCAACACATTCACTTATTTATTTAATCAAAAGATCTCTGGAAATTAAATTTTTTTGAAAATAGAATTAGGTGATTAGTCTTTGCTTACTGAAGTGCAGTTAATAGTAAGTGAGTTTTTGTCACTCTGGGGCTAAGTTTAGTGGCTACCTTATATGTTATTCAAGTCGTATCCACTCTAGCTCGCAGCCTAGCCTGTTCAAAATATCAACAAGTATAATATTAGGAACCAAAAAAGAATAACACTGAGGCTGAACGTTCTTTGAGACCAAGATTTGCTATAAAAGATGCCAAAACGGCCATTGTATTTTGGTAAGCCAACCAGCTTCTAGTTCCACTCAGTCGCTGACCTGGAATGAAACAGCCATAACCGCTGGGATGATGAGCAAGCATCTACATTTGTGCTAGCCAGCAACTGATCTCACAGTGGGACCAGATTGGATAGGTGTTAACTTTTTTACTCTGGCCCGAAGGACAGGGTGCATGCTATTGGTGTAAACGCTGCACTTTGCCTTTCTTAATGCTTTGTGTCAACATATTTTATTAAACATGTTAAATACTGCCTTATTACCCATCTTCAAGTGCCCTTTGTTAGGCTACCAGTTACCATTAATTCAATATCCTTGGGTTACCTCTTAAACACCTAAAAAACCAGGAGCCACCAACCAGGTTAAAATGTCCAAGTGTGTTGGATGCAAAGACATGATTTATAGTGGAGTTTTGGGCATGTTCTGACAGACAAATTCTGGTCTGCCTTTGGCACGCAATAGAAAATAGTTTTAACTCATGCACATTCATGCAACATTTCTCTTTAGTCAAGGGCCTCATTGCCTAAGTGCTTGTTTGACCTTGCGCTTTCTCTTGCGTTCACACTTGAATAAAAATGTCCTTCAAAGAAAAGAAGTGTTACATTAACATTTAGTCTGATGCTACTTCAGGTTTTTGTCATTATTGAGGCTTCAAGGATCATTAACACATTGTAAAGGAGAGGTGGAATGAAGGGGACAGGATATATATTGCCACATTTGGCTCAGTATTGCTTCTATAGCAGACCTTACACTAATTGGCCAGTTTATTAGGTACACCTCCCCTTTCACAAAAATCCATTGTTCCTTTAGACAGCAAGTCAAGTGGCACACAAACATTGAGGCATTCACTTATTGTTGGACTGAATGTTAGAATGGGCAAAATAAGTCCCTTAAGCAACTTTGAATGGTATAACAGTAACATATAGAACATTGTCTGTGAATGGATAAACTCAGTCCTTTATCATGGATGAGCTATTGTAGCAAAAGGATCAGTTCCTGTTGCCGTGCTGAATGTCGACATTTTGATGTGGGAAAAAGACTGCCTGGTCTAACAAATTTGGTCCAGTTTAGTTGAGTGGCCTGCACTGATTCCCTGATCTCAACCCAGTTGATCATATGGGCTGTTTGCTGCATAATACAACAGTCCAATCTGCAGCGACTTTGTGATGCCATTGCATCAGCGTGGGCCAACATGCCTGTGGAATATTTATGACACCTTATGTAGTATCCATGCCAGAAAGAATTCAGGCTGTTCTGGAGGCAAATTGATCCGTGCCAGTACTCACTGAGTGTGTCTAATAAACTGGCCTCAGAGTGTGTACATATGATGAAGTCTGTTTAAGGTTCTAGAGGTCCCAGACATGCCATGACCCTACATCACCCTTATTATTTGAAGCTCCATTATATCCTATACCTTGGTCATAGGATATTGGTCGTAGGAGAATGTTATGTTGAATTCATTAAAGCGGCAGTCAGTGGGGCGGCAGGTAGCTTAACGGAGAGCATCTTGACCAGTAAATGAGACTGAAAGTACAGTGGATATAAAAAGTCTATACACCCCTGTTAAAATGCCAGGTTCTTGTGATGTAAAAGAATGAGACAAAGATAAATCATGTCAGAACTTTTTCCACCTTTAATGTGACCTGTAACGTGAACAATTCAATTGAAAAACAAACTGAAATCTTTGAGGGGGAAAAATAAAAAATAAAAAACTCACAATAACCTGGTTGCATAAGTGTGCACACCCTTAAACTAATACTTTGTTGAAGCACCTTTTGATTTTATTACAGCACTCAGTCTTTTGGGGTAGAAGTCTATTAGCATGGCACATCTTGACATGGCAATATTTGCCCACTCTTCTTCGCAAAAGCGCTCCAAATCTGTCAGATTGCGAGGACATCTTCTGTGCACAGCCCTCTTCAGTTCACCGCAGAGATGTTCAATTGGATTCAGGTCTGGGCTCTGGCTGGGCCATTCCAAAACGTTAATCTTCTTCTGGTGAAGCCATGCTTTTGTGGATTTGGATGTGTGCTTTGGGTCGTTGTTGTGCTGAAAGGTGAACTTCCTCTTCATCTTCAGCTTTCTAACGGACGCCTGAAGGTTTTGTGCCAAAATTGCCTGGTATTTGGAACTGTTCATAATTCCGTCCACGCTGACTAAGGCCCCGGTTCCAGCTGAAGAAAAACAGCTCCAAAGCATGATGCTGCCACCACCATGCTTTGTGGGTATGGTGTTCTTTGGGTGATGCGCAGGGTTGTTTTTGCGCCAAACGTACCTTTTGGAATTATGGCCAAAAAGTTCAACCATCAGACCATAACACATTTTCCCATGTGCTTTTGGGGGACTTGATGTTTGTTTTTGCAAACTTCAGCCGGGCTTGGATGTTTTTCTTTGGAAGAAAAGACTTGCGTCTTGCCACCCTACCCCATAGCCCATTTATATGAAGAATACGGGAGATTGTTGTCACATGTAGCACACAGCCAGTACTTGCCAGAAATTCCTGCAGTTCCTTTAATGTTGCTGTAGGCCTCTTGGAAGCCTCCCTGACCAGTTTTCTTCTCGTCTTTTCATCAATTTTGGAGGGACGTTCAGTTCTTGGTAATGTCTCTGTTGTGCCATATTTTCTCCACTTGATGA